>PISW01014220.1:0-22121 GCA_004023785.1 Mungos mungo
AAACTGCTGATTCCTCTCTTCTTAATCTTCTCCCTCATCTACCTTGTCACTCTGACTGGGAACCTGGGGATGATGGTGCTGATTCTCTTGGACTCTCGTCTCCACACTCCCATGTACTTTTTCCTCAGTAACCTGTCTCTGGTGGACTTTGGTTACTCTACAGCTATCACTCCCAAGGTCATGGCTGGATTACTTATAAGAGACACGGTCATCTCCTACAATGCATGTGTCACCCAGTTTTTTTTCTTTGTAGCCTTTATCACTGTAGAAAGTTTCCTCTTGGCCTCAATGGCCTATGACCGCTACGTAGCAGTGTGCAAACCCCTGCATTACACCACCACCATGACGACAGGTAAGTGTGTTCATCTGGTCATGGGCTGCTACATCTGTGGTTTCCTGAATGCGGCCATCCACACTGGGAATATTTTCAGGCTCGCCTTCTGTAGAGCCAATGTGGTTGATCATTTTTTCTGCGATGCTCCTCCTCTCCTGGCTCTCTCATGCTCAGACAACTACATCAGTGAGATGGTTATTTTTTTGGTAGTGGGCTTTAATAACCTCTTTTCTGTTTTGGTCATCTTGATCTCCTACATGTTTATACTTATCACTATTCTGAGGATGCGCTCATCTGAAGGACGCCAGAAGGCCTTTTCCACCTGTACCTCCCACCTCACTACAGTCTCCATCTTCTATGGGACGGGCACCTTCATGTACTTACAGCCCAGCACCAGCCATTCCATGGACACAGACAAAGTGGCGTCCGTATTCTATACCATGGCCATCCCCATGCTAAACCCTGTGATCTATAGCTTGAGGAACAAAGAGGTCAAGAGTGCCTTTAAAAAGGCCATGGGGAAGGCAAAGTCTTCTATGGGACTCGTATTTTAGTTACAAAGAATAAACAATAAGCACTTTCATCCACCTCAGATCTATTTAGAGAAAATACCTGTCCAGCCCACAAATTTCTAATTTGTTATAGTAATTTTCTCAGCTATTGATTAAGTTTTCAAAGCCAAAGTTTTAAAAAATATAATACCTAAGGATAGATTAGGAAGAATTACCCATAAATATGTTCTTATTTTAAAAATTATTCTTTTTCTTTTTTAAAAAAATTTATTCTGAGAGAGAGAGGGAGCAAGCTGGCGAGGGCAGGGAGAGAGGGAGAGAGAGAATCCCAAACAGGCTCTGCACTGACAGTGGGGCTTGAACTTAAGGACTGTGAGATCAGGACCTGAGCTGAAGTCAAGGGTCAGACACTTAACTGAAGGAGCCACCCAGGTGCCCTTAAAAATTCTTCTTAATAAACATATCCATCCACACTCCCACATGAACATGTATACTCACATGTGTGTATACACACAAGCACACACATAAATAATTCGTGAGAAACTCATGAAATCCACACACCACAGAAGGAGAAATTAGTTAAGACATACAGAAGGTAGGTCTATTGGCATAGTAGAATTTAAAGCAATTATTTTGGTGTCTCACAACACATTGTTTCTTTTTATTTTATTTATTTTTTGTTTATTTATTTTTGAGAGAGAGAAAGAGACAGAGTGTGAACAAGGGAGGGGCAGAGAGAGAGGGAGACACAGAATCTGAAAGAGGTTCCAGGCTCTGGGTTGTCAGCAGGGTTCGGACCCATGAATGGTGAGATCATGACTGAGCTGAAATTGGACACTTAACTAATTGAGCCACCCTGGAGCCTGACATGGGGCTCGAACTCAGGAATGGCGAGATCATGACCTAGGTTGAAGTTGGATGCTTAACCATCTGAGCTACCCAGGCACCCCAACTCAGAACACATTCTTAATATAAATAGTTCACTTAATGGAAATAATATATACATATATGTGTGTGTGTGTGTGTGTGTGTACACATATGTATATGCTTGGTTTTTGAAAATTATATATATATAAATATATATGTTTGGTTTTAAAAATTACTTTTCCTTTATCTTTCTGCATATGAAAAAGCAATATGTTTTATATTTGGAAAAACTGAACTGTATGAAAATACTTTCAAAGCTCCTTGAGTGTAGACTTATTATTGATTCTTAGTTTGTTCTTGTTTCTAATGAAAATATATATTCTTCACATGGGCATTTATTTTCCTAGCCAAATTTCCATATTAATGAGTCCTATCTAAAAATAATACATTTTATGGAAGTTTAATAGAGAAAACATATAACAATACAGGAAAAAGTAAAGGGCCACAAGGCATATTTTTTCTTCACTTAAATAAAAATATAACATTTAATATTTAAATTCTAAGCACAAAGAATTACAAGAGTATTAATAACTTATTTGTATGCAATGCTATGAATTTGTTAATGTACAAATCTGCTAAAATTTTGAGTCTCACTATGTCAAAAATTCTGAATCTATATGTATGTCCATTCTTTTCTGCAGATCCAGGGAGATTTTGGCCATTATTTTTTCAAATATTCTTTCTGCTCTTCTCTCTCTCTCCTTTTGAGTGTCTCAATAGCCATATGTTGGTACTCTTGCAATATCCCACAGTTCTTTGGAACTGTTTATTTTTTCTTCATTAAAAAACATTTCTGGGGTGCCTGGGTGACTCAGTCGGTTGGGCATCTGACTTTGGCTCAGTCACAATCTTGCAATTTGTGGGTTCAAGCCCCGTGTTGGACTCTGTGCAGACAGCTCAGAGCCTGGAGCCTGCTTCGGATTCTGTGGCTGCTTCTCTCTCTGCCTCTCCCCACTCACACACACGCTCGCTCGCTCTCTCTCTCTCTCTCTCTCTCTCTCTCTCTCTCACTCTCAAAAATAAATAAACTTAAGAAAAAATTTTTTTTAAATTTCTGTTTTTCAAATTGGAGTGCTCAACTTGACCTGTCCTAAAGTTTACTGATATTTTTTCCTGCCAGTTCTCATTTGCTGCTGATCCATTTGTTGAACTTTATATTTCATTTATTTTTCTTTTCAACTTGAGAACTTCTGGAGCACCTGGGTGACTCAGTTGGTTAAGTGTCTGACTTCGGCTCAGGTCATGATCTCACGGCTCCTGAATTCGAGCCCCGTGTTGGGCTCTGTGCTGACAGCTCAGAGTCTGGAGCCTGCTTTGGATCCTGTGTCTCCCTCTCTCTCTGCCCTTCCCCTGCTGACTCTCTGTCTCTCAAAAATAAATAAAAACATTTAAAAATTTTAAAAAAGAATTTCTATTTGTGTTTTAAAGATAATTTCTATTTCTTTATCGATATTCCCTATTTGGTGAGACATTGTTCTTATACTTTTCTTTATTCTTTTAACATGGTTTCCTTTAGTTCTTTGGCCACATTTATAATATCTGATTTAAATATATTTTTATTAAGTCCAACCTTGGTATTTGTCATGCTTCCCTCCTTGTGTGACACATTTTTTTTTTGCTATTAAAATATGGGCATTTTAAGTACTAAAACATAGAATATTCTAAAAATCAGGTCCCCCCACTGCCACCACCTAAGATTTATTGTTTTTGGTGATGCTGTTAGTTTAGTGATTTTCCTGGATTGTTTATGTTAATTCTGCGTTTTTTGTTGTGCATAGCCCCTGAAGGTTCTCCTCACTTAGCTGAGTGGTCAACGAATGATTGGACAGATTTTTTTCCATTAATTCTTCCAAGTCTTGCACAAGAATTATGTATTTTTGTGTTGGAGCATCATTTTAATACTCTGGTGATTTAAAAATCTGCCTTAATTTGCACTTCTTCCTGTGCAGAATCGCAAGTGAATGACTATGTCTTTCTTAGGTCTTTCTGTGCATGCACTCTTGCACATGTGCATGATATTTTGTGATCCTCACACATATACCAGAGTATGTCAAAGCCCACTCTGGATTTCTCACTTCCCTAAAAGTCACTATTTTTTAAATATTTATTTATTTTTGAGAAGGTGTGAGTGGCAAGGGGCAGAGGATTTGAAGTGAGCTTAGTGCTCACAGCAGAGAGCCCGGTGTGGGGCTGGAACACATGAACCACAAGATCAAGACCTGAGTCGAAGTCGGACGTTTAAACCGATTGAGCTACCCAGGCACCCCTCCCTAAAAATCACTTTTAAGAGTATGGTCAGGTGATAGCTTGGTCTCAACCAGTTCTACGATCTCAGGAAATTATATTGGTGAACAATAGTTGCTCAAGGTTTTTACAAACGCTCTAGGAGTAAGACTTTTTTTTTTTAATAGGGTGAACTGCATCAGGTGAATTAAAGATTAAAACTGTGAATGGAACTTTTCTAGAAAGCTGCCAGACAGGTGAAATAGTGACATTTCTTGGGCTTGGGGGCCATTTTAATTTAATAGTGACATTTCTCGGGGTTTGGGGCAGTTTAAGGGACTCCAAATGCATTTTGCTCTCTTTGGTTGCTCTCAGGCTGATGTTTTTCTCAGCTCCTGTGGTTCTGAATCTGCTGGTTTTCAAAGCTAACACAGAATTGGGGAGCAGGGCAGTGAAGACGCCAGAAAGCTCATTATTATTACCTAGACTCAGCCATTTTTCTTGAATAAACACTCTTTGGATTGTTGTGTGCCTTTGGTTAGTTTCTAGAGCTTTGAAAGTTTTGGGAAACCTCTTGCCTGTGCTGTCTTTGCTTTTATGAAGGGGTAGATTTTCAGAGGCCCTTTCTCTACCATTCTGGAAGTATTTCTCTAGCCCCATTTAACATCAGCTTCCTTTTTTATGCCTTCTCTGAGTACATTTTTCTATATTTTCAGAGGACATATTAAAATCTGTAATTATATATTTATCTGTGACTTTAATGTTTCTCTCCCATCCCATCAAAATGTACTCATGCAGAAACCATATCTCTTTTGTTCTTCTGTGTATACTCAGAATCTAACACAAAGGCTGAGGTGCGTCTTACTGAGTTGGAACTCAATAAGTACTTTGTTGACTTAATATATTCATTCACAGATGAATGAATATGTCTTTTCAATGTCATTATAATTGAGAATAATTGTTGAAAGCAATGCTGCATGAGACTTCTTGAAGGATTTATTGTTCTTTCTGTGTTGGTGACCATGTAGAATTCCTAAGGAGGTAATGCCAAGTTTTGATTATTCTTAAAGATATCCTGCATTATCAAGAAGAAGTGAGTTTTGAACACTGACCTAGGATGGACATAAATCTGGAATGAGCATTACTATCATTCTTAAAAAAAATTACCAAGATTCCTGCAATTTTATGATTTTTATTAAACTCATTAGAGAACTGAGCTCACAGGGCAGCTATCTAACCCAAAATATAATCAAAGACCGGCATCTCCCCAAAGAGACGGGATGAGAGTGGAGAGTGCTGGCCTACCTTTGATAGATAGATGCTCTTGGTTCTATAGTTACTGATAGAAGGATTCATCAAAAGTTTTAAATTAATAACTGAAGGTTTAGTATGAGCTAATATGAGAATATAAATGCTTGTAAATGTAGACACAAAGGGAATTTGAACTCAAGTACATGCTCTGCTCTACAGACCTCTCTCAGTGTTTACAAGAAAGAATGAGGGCAGCGCTGCCCTCCTGGGGCTGGCCCAGAAGAAAGGAGCAGCAGGCTTCACAGAAAAAAGTCCACCCAGATTCTTCTCCCTTACATTTCTATAGAATAACAGCTTAAGTCACTGCTGCCCTTAGATGTTGATAAAATTCACTAGAACAGGTATAAGAAAAGAGAAAAAACCCCTCTACCCATGGGAGTGGATCAGGACAATGTCTTGGGATGAGACCACAAGAAGTATACCAGACATAGAGTAGGTCAGGATTGCCAAAAAGGGCTCCATCTCTGAGAACTAGGAACAACGTTTCTGTGTTGTGTCAGCACAGTAAAGAAAGGCAGTACTATTCACAGCAATGCTAACAAACATTGAGTAAGAGGTAAACGCTGTTTATTGCTAGGAGGGGGGCCAAGAGCATGGAGACCCTTTCTGAGGTACAGGTGCACGGTAGTGGGGGGTTGGCGGTAGTGGTCTAGGCTATTGTCTTGCACTCCTGCAGCTGCACAGGCCTGGGCTGGATGCTGATGTGGGTCCTAGACTCCACTGAAGAGGAGGGGTGGAGGGAAGTGGGAGGGATTTAGGCAGCTGGTATATGAACACAAATACCTGTGGGGTAGAACTGGTGAAAACTGTAGAAGGTCCACAGCAGTTCTGCTGGCTATTGGTTTCTGCCATTCTGACAGGTGTGAGGTGGTACCTCATCGTGGTTTTTAATTGCATTTCCCAGTTGATGAGTGATGTTGAGCATCTTTTCATGTGTCTGTTGGCCATCTGGATGTCTTCTTTGGGAAAATGCTCATGTCTTCTGTTCCATGTCTTAACTGGATTATTTATTTTTGGGGGGTTGAGTTTGAGAGGTTCTTTATAGATTTTGGATGCTAGCCCTTTATCAGATAAAAGTAATTTTTTAAATGGCTCCAGCAGAAGATAAATCACCATCATTGTAGATCTAGAGCCAGAAGGGAATGTTTACATTCTAACATTCTGCCCATGCTGTTTCAATTTGACCATCTTAGCACATTCAAGCACAGTCTTATGCCTACTGTGAATATAAGTGCCTCCAAATGTGTAGAGGCAGAAAAGGAAATAATGCAAATTCCTACAAGGAGTTTTATTATAGGATTGATCTCTCCTGAGGATCAAAATAAAACAAAAGAACACTGTGATACTAGGATAGTGAATGTAGATTATATTTACTATCGATAAGTACTCTTGTGTTTCCATTCTCTATGGATAGTTAGAATCATTGGAATTAATTGTGTAGCCAGTGTGTATAAAGTAATTTTCCAAACTGAATGAGGTATTAAACTTTAAAATAGTTTTGTATTGAGGCACCTGGGTGGCTCAGTCAGTTAAGCCTCCGACTTGGGCTCAGGTCATGATCTCATGTTCGTGGGTTCAAGCCCCGCGTCGAGCTCTGTGCTGACAGCTCAGGACCTGGAGCCTGCTTCCGATTCTGTGTCTCCCTCTCTCTCTGCCCCTCCACGCACATGCTCTGAATCTCTGTCTCAAAAATAAATAAAACATTAAAATTTTTTTAATTGTTTTGTACTTTATGTCTTTTTATGATTTACTAAATAGAATCTACTTGATGTACTACTTACTAGTCAATGAGACATCATTCCTATGGAATGACAGTGTAGTTTCTAGAAAATCATTGTAACCATAAATGGGGATTAAAAGCACTGAATGAGAATGGAAATAAAAATATTTCAGCAAAAAAGAACACTAATCATGACTCTAAATGTTCTATGATTCTATGTAGATGTTTTATTTTATGAATGATGAGTTATAAATATTCATGATCCAAATAGCCAATAATAGTGATATGATTGAACTAAAAGTTTCATTTATCATTAATTCATTTAATAAATATTTACTGATATTGTCTATGATCCAGAAAATCTTTCAGCTATGGAGGGTAGAATTATGAACAAACCAGATAAAGCTACTGTTTGCATGGAGTTCATGTTTTAATTTGGAGATACATATAATATATGCTATTTTGTTTGTGTCCATGGAATGGCTGGAACTGGGTTGTATATACATCAAGGTAACTGTCCCATGGAAGATGAAGAGTGTAGTGAGGTGGGAAACGTGGGTGGAAAAGCCTTTTGATGCCCCTGAACTGACTGCATCTTCAAGATGGTGATACTTATAAACAGATAAGAAATAAAGACAACTATGAGAGAGGGGGGAAAAAGGAAATCAGTTATATAGACAAGAAACAACTCACTGATGTACTTATGAGAGCCAGACAGAGTTGTGACTGCTGAAATATTGCAGAAAACATGATGAACCAAGTTGGATATACAGAAGGAGAGACTGAAGGTATCTCCAACACTTACAGAGGCATTTAGAACACCACAGACATATCAGCCCATGTCCAGATGAACAAGCACCCCTGTCGTCATCGTGGTCATAGACCAATGAAGCCAAGAGGTAACTTCTCACAGTGGCAAAGACTGCAAAAAAGAACATCTGAGCAGCACATGCATTATAGGAGATGAACTTGTTTTCTATAAGAAGTCCTGCCATGACCTTGGGTGTGTAACAAAAATCTCTGAGAGATAGATCACAGAGGAAAAAGTACATGAGAGTGTGGAGATGGGACCCCAACAGAATCAGCACAATCACCCCCAGATTTCCAGCTAGAGTGAAGAGGTAGTTGAGGGGGAACGTCATAAAGAGTGTGGCCTGCAGTTCTGGGGCATCTGTATGTCCTAGAAGGATGAACTCAGTCACTTCTGTGTTGTTCCCCATGGATGTCAGTGGGAAATCACAGGATGCCCTGTAGTGACAAAAAGTAAAGGAACAGAGTCTTCAATGGAAAAGAGAGGAGAGTGAGGTCGAGATGTGTAAATGCTCTGTGGATGGTTTCAATCATGGCAATCTTCTGTTCTTCAGACCTGAAGCACACACCAGACAAAACAATTAGCCATTATGGTCATTTCTTTTATGGGGTAACTTAGGCTCAACAAGGTTGTGTAATTCGTTGAAGTTTACCCAAATGTTAACTGACAGAGTCAAGCTTTGTACGCAGTCAGACTAATTCCAAAATTGCATGATAGTAACTGAAACTTGAATTGAACTGAATTAATTCTAGTCATAGTCAGCCATCGAATATATTGGACCCATCTTAATGGGTTGCTAGGAAGACTGAAATGATTAAGATATGATTCCTAGATGTGAGACTTACAATGGGGTACCAGGGGCATACAGGGAAAGATGCAGTATGCAGACTGCAGCTTCAGACATGTACAACCAGCAAGGCAATCCTGAAGAGAAGGAAATGCACTGAGTGGAAGAGCTCCAGTTCTAGGAAAAGGTGCATATGTGTTCAGATTGTACCCTAACACTTACTATCTGGGAGACACTTTCCTAACCTAAGCTCTCTGAGCCTCATTTTTTTTTTCATCTCTAAAAAGGAAGATATAATGTGAAGGGGCAATCGTGAGACTTCATAAAACAATGCATGAGAAACAGTAAGTACAGTTAGCTCTAATATTATTCATAGGATGAAATGCTGGTCTCTATCTTGTTTTCATAAAGGTGGGAAGCAATATCCAGTCTCTAGGTTATAGATTAGTTTTGAAGTCTGATTGCCTCACTCTGATTTGTCTTTCCTCACACACTATACCCACTCAGATCTTCTGATCCCCTCCATGTGTCTCATTCTGCCCTTTCTCTGACCTTCTCATTGGTTATACCAGCCATTCACTCAGTTTCTTCCTTGAGATCCATATTCTACCTTGCATTGGAACAGTTTTCTTCTGTTTTCAACTCATTCTTACTCTCATTACTCTGTCCCCCTAGGCTGGATGATGAAAATCCAGGGTTGAACTTTCATGTCTATGGGTTTGACTCTAGCTTCCAGATCTGCCTTTGAGGTGAGCTCCATTCTGTAACTCTTCTTATTTGAATTGAATATAGCCTATGCTATGGCTTTTATCCATTGTTAACTACTCTGCTCTCCCATCTGAAGGGCTTCATGACTTCCCCTTTCACATTCAGTTCCTAAAGACATTTGTGTTTGCTCACCTTTCACAAACATATTTTTTTAGCATATACCATGTTCTATAACCTCGACTAAGAGCATTCCATGTGTATATATATGTGTGTGTTTGTGTGCATTCTTTCTTCATCCTCACAACTTTATATGGTAGGTAGTGTAATCTTTATGCTACAACTTTATAAGAATGCATCATAAATTGACAAGAATAAATTTAAAAGTCATAGCATTCTACAAGTTTATCCTATAATGTTATAAGATACAGAGCATTATTATCCACATTTTGTGGTTAAGGAATTGAGGGCTGGAGAGGTTATGGGACTTTACAGAAGTCTACATGTAGCAAGAAATAAATTCAAGATTCATATCCAGATCAGACATATTGTAAACCTGTGTCTTTAGCCACCAGACTTTCTGGTGTTTACATAAGCCAGTACGTATATGGAAAAGATAAGAGGAAAGAAGGTTGAAATAGAGTAAGAAGATTTATAATTCATGATGATCCTTTTGGAGTCTAAAGAAGTTTCATTTCACCCCATTATACTTCCCTTCTCTTCCATAGTAGACCTACATTTAGGAAACAATGAAATTACTACCTAATCAATCCGAGGATAATCTATCCTGTTTCTTATTGCTGTTGTTCACCTTTTTTAGGAAAGCACTATGTTGTTTCCTAAGTATCACCAAACTCCTTATTTGTTGAATAATGATGTACATTTGGATATTTAAGACCAGCTCTATCTCACTGTTTCTGAAAAAATTCACCACATCCATTACTTTGCCAAAATAATTCACAGTAGACACATATTCCCTACTGTTTTTGCATGAATTACACTTCTCACTAAAAATGTATAGAATATGTAGAATTTTACCTTGCTCCTTGACAAAAAAGGAAAGGCAACCATGAATTTGTCTCTGGTACCAGAACTTCAACCAAGGTAGAATACATATATCCTATTGAAGAAACTCTCTCCCTGACTGGTACAAGGGCTTCAAGGTCTCTGAAGCGTGAAGGAATGGAGGAAAAAAATCACTGGTGTGGAGCTAGGAAGACAGTTCAGGTCCTGCATCTCCTATTTATTTTTTATGATCCTTGGAAGAATCATTTACCCCTCAAATTCAGTTTCCTGATTTGTGACATGGAAATAATAAAATTGAATCTCTCTCCCACCTTACAGAATTCTGTCTGTGAATAGCAAATGAGGGAAGGTCTATAAACCAACTTGGTAAGGGGGTTCTCATTTTAACCTGAGTCAGTATAGCTCTTATCTCAGAGTGTTTTTTTGGGAGGAGGCAGTCTTGATGAAAATTCTTTTTGGAGGAAGACAACATATATACCAGGACCAACTGACATTCAGATGAGTAAACAAAGGAACACAAGGGTTATGCACACACACAGGTCCTCTAAAATGTTAAACGGGATGATTTGGGGATTCTTGAGGCTAATGAATGGGAACCAGGAGAAAGTTATAGGGATGCAGAGTTCTTAGGGGAGCATGCACCTTATGGGAATATCCACAGCTCCCCTCATTTAGGAAAGAAGCAATTAAACTGTCAGTGGGGAACTGAGGTGTCTGTTAAGTAAGCACACAGATTCATTTGGATTGCTTGTCTGTTTTTTCCCTTTTTCTGATTAAGGCATAATTTACATACAGTCATATCCATACTTTTCAATGTATTGTTCTAAGAGTTTGTACCAAAGTAATTGGCCCTATATAACCACCATTACATCAGGATATAGAACAGTTTATTAACCTCTCCCAAATTTCCTACAACCCTTTGTAATTGATCTCTCCTTCCACCTCCTAGCAACCACTAATTTGTTTTTAGTCCTTATGGTTTTTGCTTATAAGAACGTCATTAAAGAAGAATCATACAGTAGGTTATATCTTGAGTCATGCTTTTCTCCCTTAGCACAATGTGTTAGAAATTTATGGAGTTGTGTGCTTTCCTGTAATTGGTCCCTTCTTATTACTAAGATGTATTCTATGTATTCAGATTGTTTATCCATTCTTCATTTGAGGGAAACTTAGGTTGTTTCCAGTTTTAGCTAATCCAAATAAAGATCCTATAAACATTCACATACAGGATTTTATGTGAGCATGTGCTTTTATTTCACTTGGGTAGATTGGGTAGATTGTTAGGAGTGAGATTTCTAGGTTGTATGATATTGCCAACCTATTTTCAACAATGGCATACTACTTTGCATTCCCACCAGCAATGTATGAGAGTACCAACTGCTTCACATCCTTGACAGTACTCTATGTTTACAGGTGGGCTTTCTATGACATTAGTTTTTCTAATACGTTTGTAGTGTATCTCCTTATGGTTTTAGTTTGCAATTTCTCTAATGACTAATGATGTTGAGCATCATTTTATGTGCTTATTTGCCATTCCAATTATCCTCTTTTGTGAAAAGTCTGTTAAAATCTTTTGCCCATTTTTGATGCATACACCTCGAGGTTTGTAGCAGCATAATCTATAGTAGCCAAATTGGGGAAACAGCCTATGTGTTCATCAACTGATGAATGGATAAAGAAGTAGTATGCATATATATACACAATGGAATACTACTCAGCCATCAAAAGGATGGACTCTTGCCATTTGCAATGACATGGATAGAGCTAGGGAGTACAATGCTAAGCAAAATAAGACAATCAGAGAAAGACAAATAGAAATACCATATGATTCCCATCATATGTGGAATTTAAGAAAAACAAACAAAAAGGGTAAAAAAGAGAAAGAGAGGCAAACCAAGAGACAGACTCCTAACTATAGAGAACAAAGTGATGGTGACCAGAGGGGAGGGGGGTGAGAGGGTGGGTTAAATAGGTGATGGGGGTTAAGGAGGGCACTTGTCATGATGAGCATGTCATGACATGTCATGACAAGTGTTGAATCACTACATTGTACACCTGGAACTAATATTACACTGTATGTTAATTAACTTTAATATAAACATTTTTAATAAAATTTTTGAAAAATTAAAAATTACTTTTAATAAAAGCTTTTGGAATACTTTTGGGCTTACAGAAAAAGTGCAAAGACAGGGTAAGAGTTCCCATACACCCATTACCCAGTTTACCCCAGTGTTATAACCTTATAGTCCTTTGGTACACATGTCAGTACAAAGAATCCTACATTCACATGTTGCTATTCACTGAATTCCATACCTTATTTGGATTTCACTGGTTTTTACCTCTGATATCTTGTTCCAGTATCCTACCCATGATACTACATAGGGAAATAGAAAAGGCTATTGGGAGTGGCTCAGTTGGTTAAGCATCTAACTTCAACTCAGGTCATGATCTCGTGGTCCGTGAGTTTGAGTCCCACATTGGGGTCTATGATGACAGTTCAGAGTCTGGAGCCTGCTTTGGATTCTGTGTCTCCCTCTCCCTCTGACCCTCCCCTGCTTGCTCTCTCTCTCAAAAATAAACATTAAAAATTTTTAATGGTTATTGTTTTACAGTGTTGTTTTGAGTGGTATTCTAGAAGCAGCATATAATTGATACAGTTTCTATTAAGCTGAAAGAGAAAGCCATGGGGAAAAGGAGACAAATAAAGAAGGCTCCATAGTTACATCTAAGAAGAAAAAATTGGACATGGTGACCAATATTGAATCCAGTAGTAGAAAATGAAAACACTTCATCAGGTTATTGAGGGAATTGCATTGGCAAGGAAGCTATTAGCCTTGCTTTTAACATTCTTTGGCTGAGCATTAAAACAACTCTAGAAATTTAAAATTGTGGATGTGGAATTAAGCTATAAAAACTGAATATACCTCAAAGATCTCATAATCCCCAACACATACTTAAAATTGCCTGATACGGCCATCAGCTTCACATAAGAACATTACACAAAACAGCACTCACTATATACCCCTACTTGTTCCTGAACATGGCCAGACACTAATACCCCATGTCCCTAGCATTGAACAGCCTTTTCTGTTTTGAAATGTCCCAGAACTTTTCAGAAGAACCCTACAACTAACAAAGACCTATCAAAAGTACCTGAGAACCAATTAGAAAGTCTCCTCTTCTAAAAATCTCATCTTAATAAAGTGCTTGTCATTTTTACACCATCTCAGTATTCCTTCTTTTTAATCTATAATATTTACTCTCCTTTATAACATCTTTAAACCCCTGCTAAAACACAAGGAATAGCAGATGGCTTCCCTTGCTGAAACAAAATAAAACAAAACCAGTCCTTGTTAATTTTGTCTCAGATTTCATTTTGTCTTAGATACACTTCAGAAAGGATCTTGAGGAATAATGGATAAGAAAAAACCCCCACAATTATAACAAGATGAAGAGCCAGGAAAAACAATGGAAAATGGAGTTCTCCCAGAAAGAAAAACAGGATCTCATAAAGAAATATCTCCATTGTCAAGGTTGAGGGGGCCTTCATAATGCTAATCCAGCAAGATCTCAAAAGTGGCCATTCTATCTCCACTCTTTACTTTCCTAAAAGGGATTTTTTTCTACTTCTTGTCATCCTGTTTGTATATCATATATTTAGTATGATGTGAGATGCACTGTTTGTTTGTTTGTTTAGTTTATAAGTTCCTGGACCACAAGGAGCCACATATGGACTGAATGGAGGGAACTATTAACCCCCTTTGATATCTTGGACATTGAACCTTGATTGTGATTAGTTGAGATTTAAGTTGTCTCCCTAGTGAAAGCATATAATATGTTCTGTGGGGGCAGAGGGAGTAAAATGGATATTTGATGATCGTAAACATTACAGTGGAAGACACTTGTTCTTTCTGTGCCAAACTATTTTCTTTTTCCTCTTGAGCACATAACTATGCGTATTTCTCAACTTGCATGCAACTAGTTGAGGTCATGTCATTGGATTCTTGTCAATGAAAGTGAAGGTCACATATGCCAATTCCACGTGTGGCCCGAGAAACCTCCCAGGTGACCCTCTGCTTATTCTCTCTTCCATTATCACCTGCTGGATAGAGGATCCAGGCCATAAAGGTGTGAAGCCACTAAATGGAAAGAGCTTGGATTGCTGAATCACTGTGTGAGATCCCATAGAACAAATAACTGAACAGAATATGAGCAAGACAAATCTCTATGTTTAAGCTACATGATTTTTGCAGTTTCCTTGGGTGGCAGCTAGTATTATTTACACTAACTAATATAAAAAGATTCCCATAAGACAATCTGCAGGCTGTTTGGTAAGAAGAAGGGGGACATATGATAAGAAATACTGTCAAATGTCTACAATACAATTTAATTCCGTAAATATTTAACATTAATCCCCACTCAGCTTCTAAACATAACAAACATGGCTAGGACAATTAATATTAGCATAAGTTTTGAAGAAAAAGAAAAGAACCCGTTCCAACCAAATTTTTTGACCTAAGAAAACTTACTAAAATCCTCTGAGTTTGTACTGAAGGTAATAATGCCTATTTTGCTGCAGGAGAGAGCACTTAGCACAGTGCACGACAGAGAATAGCTATTCAATAAATATGTTCTTTTCCTTCTCTTCCTCTTCCTGCTCCTTCCTCCTCTTCCTTTTCTGTATTGTCATCCTTCTTTATCTACCGAAACATGTATAGAGCATACATTTAATATATTAAAATATTTATCAGCTATAACTATACACTATTAATAAATTGGAATCAATCCAGTTATATATTTTATAAATATTAGTACTTGTTATATATATTTAATATGTTGTATATTTTATATCTATGTGTATGTTTATACGTGTAGCTGTACTATTTAACTGTGAACTCTTTGAGGGCAAAGGCGCTATCACATTTAGGTCTGTACTCTCAGAACTGGTCCGGTATTGATGAAATAAAAGACATTTTTCTGTTGTCACTGAAGTAAAGTATGGTGGTGAGGAGCTGACAGGCCACCTCGATGTCCTGTGGCAGCTGGGCAGAAGTGTGTAAACCTCGCATTGTACCCCTGGCAGGACAGCCCACGTGCTTGGCCATCTGGCCATAGACTGCGGGTTTCCTGAGTGTCAGAATTCACCCTAAATCTCTCTTTTTGTGAGTCCAATATGGTTCATCACTTCTGAGAAAGCAGACAGTCAGTCAGTCATGGCTCCCCATTCCTCTCATAAACCGACCTGTGAGCTAGTTCTTGCTCCTCTGCAGGCAGGATTTCAATGTCTTTTTTGTTCTAGTTACCTGCTTTTCTGTCTGCTCACAAAGATCACCATTTGGGGTATGTTCTCCTGTAGGGGGCGCCAGCACACCTTTTCCACCTGTGCTTCCCTATCTCTGCAGTGTCATCTTTTTATTTATTTATTTTTACTTTATTTTTAATTTAATTAATTAATTAATTAATTAATATTATTTTCTTTAAATCCAAGTTAATTAACATAGAGTGCAATGATGGTTTCAAGAGTAGGATTTAGTGATTCATCACTTACAAATAACACCTAGTGCTCATCTCAAGTGCCCTCCTTAATGCCCATCACCCATTTAGCCCATTTCCCCAGCCAACATTCCTCCAGCAACCATCAGTTTGTTCTCTGATTTGAGAGTCTCTTATGGTTTGCCTGTCTCTCTGTTTTTATCTTATTTTTCTTCTCTTCCAGTGTATTATTCTGTTTTGCTTCACATATAAGTGAGATCATATAATATTTATCTTTCTCTGACTGATTTATTTCGCTTAGCATAATACACTCTAGTTCCATCTATGTTGTTGCACATGGCGAGGTTTCATTCTTTTTGATCTCTGAGTAATATTCCATTGTATATATATACCACATCTTCTTTATCCATTCATCAGTTGATGGACATTTGGGCTTCTTCTACACTTTGGTTGTTGTCGATATCACTGCTGTAAACACTGGAGTGCACATGCCTCTTCGAAACAGCACACCTGTGTTCTTTGGATAAATACCTAGTAGTGTAATTGCTGGGTCATAAGGTAGCTCTATTTTTAATATTTGAGGACCTTCCATACTGTTTTCCAGAGTGGCCACAGCATTTTGCATTCCCACCAACAGTGCAAAAGTGTTCCCCTTTGTATGCATCCTCACCAGTGTCTGTTGTTTCCTGAGTTATTAATTTTAACCATTCCAACAGGTGTGAAGTCATAGCTCACTATAGCTTTGATTTGTATTTCCCTGATGAAGAGTGATGTTGAGCATGTTTCACGTGTCTGTTAGCCACCTGGATGTTTACTTTCAAAAGTGTCTGTTCATGTCTTTTTCCCATTTCTTCACTGGATTACATGATTTTTGGGTGTTGAGTTTGATAAGTTCTTTATAGATTTTGGATACTAATTGTTTACTTATTTTTTTGGAGAGACAAACAGACAGACAGAAAGAGAGAGAGACTGAGAGAGAGAGAGAGAGAGAGAGAGCATACATGAGAGGAGGGACAGAGAGGGGGATCTGAAGCAAGCTCCCTCCTGACAACAGAGAGCCTGATGTGGGGCTTTAACTCACAAACTGTGAGATCATGACCTGAGCTTAAGTCCCACACATAACCAATTGAGCCACCCAGGAGTCTCTGCAATGTCATCCTCTACAGGATAGTCATCATCACATACTTATAGTCAACCTCCAGGCATCCCATAGACACAGACAAGACAAAATTGTCTCCAGTGTTAGTGTTTTAGTGATATAGGATCCACAATAACCCAGTTTAACAACCTTTTTAAAAAATGTTTATTTATTTTTGAAAGAGAGATATAGAGAAAGAGCATGAGCAGGGGGGTGGGGGCACAGAGAGAGATGGGGACAGAGGATCTGACGCAGGCTCTGTGCTGACAGCAGACAGCCCAATGCAGGGCTTGAACTCATGAACTGTAAGATCATGGCCTGAGTCAAAGTCTGATGCTCAACCAACTACCTATCCAGGCAGTCCCCACCCCCACCAGTTTAATCTTTTCAGATCCTCCTGGTGCAGTGACTTCCCTATCATGGGCCACACTGTACTTTATTTCCTAGGTTGATGTCCTCATCTCTTCAAAAGTATATTTTTGATTAAAGAGTAAATATTATAAACATAAATGTGATAGCTTAACTGTAAGAGCTCACAGTGAACGTAGACATTTGGAGGACTGCATTTAAAAATCAGTATTAATCAGATATGTCATCTGCAAATATCCTCTCCCATTCTGTAGGCTGCCTTTTAGTTTTGTTGATTGTTTCCTTCACTGTGCAGAAGATTTTTGTCTTGACGAATTCCCAACAGTTCACATTTGCTTTTGTGCCCTTGCCTCCAGTGATGTGTCTAATAAGGAGTTGCTAGAGCCAACGTCAAAGAAGTTGTTGCCTGTGTTCTCCTCTAGGATTTTGATGGTTTTCTGTCTCACATTTGAGTCTTTCATCCATTTTGAATTTTTTGTGTGTCTGTGGTGTAAGAAAGTGGTCCAGTTTCATTCTTCTGCAAGTCACTGTCCAGTTTTCCCAGTACCATTTATTGAAGAGACTGTCTTTGTTCCATTGGATATTCTTTCTTGCTTTGTCGAAGATGAGTTGATCATATAATTGTGGGTCCATTTCTGGATTTTCTATCTGTTCCATAGATCACTGTGTCTGTTTATGTGCCAGTACCATACCGTGTTGATGACTACAGCTTTGTAATATAACTTGAAGTCTGGAATTGTGATGTCTTCAGCTTTGCTTTTCTTTTTCAGGATTGTTTTGGCTATTTGGGGTCTTTTGTGGTTCCATACAAATTTGATACCTCTTCGTTCTTATTCCATGAAAAATGCTGGTGTTATTTTGATGGAGATTACATTAAATCTGTAGATTTCTTTGAGTAATATAGACATTTTAACTATATTTGTTCTTCCAATCCATGAACATGGAATGTTTTCCATTTCTTTGTGTCCTCTTCAATTACTTTCATAAGCTTTCTGTAGTTTTCAGTGTATAGATAACCTCTTTGGTTAGGTTTATTCCTCAGTATCTTATGGTTAATCACATTTTATTCATTCATTTGTTCCATGTGCATTTTCTTTACCACATGCAAAATAAACCTACATGAGAATGGGGGTGTAAACAAGCCTGTGAATAAAAGTAGTGCAGGAGTTCCATTTATACACATGCATGTGGGAGTAGGAAACTTGTCAAAGAAATAATATAGTGTGGCTGATGTTCGATGAAAAAATAATTTAAAAAATTAATTGAGGTATCAGAATATAAATTTATGTCAAATCATGTTATTTATTTGTTTGAAAAATTATTCTAAGAGTCTCAAATGCAGAAAAAAGCACTCTAGTATTTTTTTTTAAATGAAGGTATGTATTTTTAAAGTCATTACATTTTATGGAAAGCAACATAAGTATAGCACTTAAATGAATTGATATTTGCACCTTGACTGAGTCATTATGTAGAGATAGCATGTTAATATGAAAATTTTCAAAAAGATATATTGATTAGAGGAGAAGAACATTGAAGAGATAATATAGGTCTTTTTCTACTTATGTATATATGACTCCCAACTCCTCACATGGAGTAAAAATAATGCACTAAGAATAACAAATAACATCTTCTCTGTAAATGCTTTGAAATGGTTATGGTTCCTCATTCATTTAGCTTTAGTTGATCTGCACCATCTGTTATCACTCTCCCACTCATGGTGTCTGCATCATTCACACTGATTTCCTTGTTATTCCTTAACAACTCCAGGCATGCTCCTACATCAGGACCTTTGTACTTGCTGTTTCCTTTGCTTGGAATGTTCCCTTGTGTCCTTCAGGCCTCTCCCTAAATGTTACCTATCCTATGGGTCTGACTCCCTTTATAAAATGGTCACTTGGCTCCTCATGGACCTCACCTCAGCCTGCTCTATTCTCCATAGTTCTTATTAACACTCACATTAAAAAAATTTTTTTTAACATTTATTCAGTTTTGAGAGGGAGATAGAGTGCTAGTAGGGGAGGGGTAAAGAGAGAGGAAGACACAGAATCCAAAGCAGGCTCCAGGCTCTGAGCTGTCAACACAACTCGAACTCACCCGCAGTGAGATTATGACCCGACCTGAAGTTGGATGCTTAACCAACTGAGCCACCCAGGTACCCCAACACTCACTTATACTTTTTCTGTTCACCTGTTTGTTCATCTATATCTGCTAACTAAAATGTAAACTCCCCAAGAGCTCTGGTTTCATCTACTACGGTCACAACCCTATCCCTGGTATCTATTAGAGTGGCTCAAGATTCTTTTGTGAAAGGAATAAACTAATTCTGTTGTAAGTACATTATGTCAATAGGTTGGATTGTTGAGCCACTGATAATTATGTCACATCACAAATAAATAATGATTTAAATGTAATTTAGAACATTTTAAGAGACATGGCTGCTTTTTTGTTTTGTGGAATATTTTTATCTATAATCCCACTCAGTGCTTGGACTTTCAGTTTTGGATGCAAGGATCTTTTGGAACCCACACCATCCAGTGGCTCATCTGAAACCAACTCATATTTTTCCCTTCAGAATTCTTTTATTTAGTGGCAGGTAACACAATAAAACAAATTCTGTTTAGTAAACTGTAAAATGTCCTAAAATAAGAAACTATTAAAAGTTTAATATCTGATTTGATTTGGAAAATTACTTCCTATATGCTGAATGTATAATTAACTCCAACGATTGTAAACATCTATTTTGAGTGTAAACATAACCTGCATTCCGTATCCCAGTGTGAAATATAATTATTTGATTTTGATTCCCCAGTTAGCTGTAACAAAGCTAGCCAAGGATATTTGCATCTGTATCTTCTTGTTCTATCTCTATGTAATCAGAAGCACAATTTCTAAAACTCTGCTTGAATACCTTGAGGTAATCATGCAGATATTAGTGGGATACTAATATATATTCCCTTCTGGCTCTGAGGGCTATGAAAATAGTGATGTTTCTCCTGCTGGAACCATTTTATTATTATATTGGATATTTTTCAATATTCTAAATATTTTAAATTTTCAGAAACTTACAGATATTCCTGTCAGTTCCCACGTACCCCATATATCCATGCCCTGGTTTCACCTGGTTTCGCCTATTAATGTCTTACTTTAACTTGATACCTTATAAAAACTAAGAAGCCAACCTTGGCATCACTGTTATCTAAACTCCAGATTTTACTTGTATTTTATCACTTTTTCCAGTAACATCCTTTTCCCTTCCAGGCTACAATTCAGGATCAACACTGAATTGAGCTGTCACAGCTCCTTAGTTTCCTCTGGCCTGTGACAGTGTCTCAGTCTTCCCTCATCTCTCATAACTTGGACAGTTTTGAGGAGAACGATTCAGATATTTTGTAGAGTGGCTTTCAATTTGCAGTTGTTTGGTTTTGGGTTTTTTGGGTCATGGTTAGGTAACAGATTTGGGTTTTATGTCAGAAACAGGAATTTCCCTTTCCTCATTTTATATCAGGGGTATGTATTCACAACATGACTTGGCACTATGCTCTTATTACCTTCAATCACTTGGCCAAGAGAGATTTGTCAGGTTGTCCAGTGTGAAGCAACTTTCTCCCTTTTTTATATTCTATTTTGTGTAAGCAAATTACTAAGACTGCTTTAGACTCTAGCCAGTGGGGGACTAAGGTTCACCTCCAGGAGAAGAGGGAAATATATAAATAAATTCTTTCAAATTCTTTGAAGGGAAAATCTGTCTCTCCTCTATCATTTATTTCAATCATTTGTGTATGTCAATATGGGATCACATCTTTCTTGTATATGTTGGGTTATAATCCAAAGTTATGTTATTTATTTGCTCAAATTGTTACATGTTTGGTCATTGAGAGCTCTTCCAGTTTGTCTTATTTCCTTTAGACATGCCCTCATCTTTTTAGTTTTGAAAACTTCTTTGTGTTGAAGCTTTACATAATACTCAGATCCATCTTGCATTGACGTTGGCCTGCTCTTAGAGTCAGTTATTTCCTCAAAAATCCCTGCTTCCATTTATTAGAGAATAATATTTAGTAAATAAGATCTAGGAGGTGGGCAAGCTCATTGCTTCTGGATGTCACTTCTAGGTGATCTTAGAAGACAAAACCAGGATAGAGACATATAAAAATTTAGGCTTATTTCCATATCTATAGCCACTTATACTCGTAAGAAGCTAAATATGTCTGACTCTAATTTGGTTCTTTCCAGTCTTCCCCACTTACTATGTGCGATTTGCTTTCCCTTATTTCTAGCTCACTGACCATTTTTTATCACGAATGGATATTGGATTTTGTCAACCGCTTTTTCCACAGCAACTGGTATGATTATGTTTAATTTTATTCATTGGCATATTGATACAGTCAATTACATTGATTGATTTTCAAATGTTGGCTCAGCCTTGCTTACCTGAAATAATTACCACTTAGTCATTTTTTATAATTATTTTTATACACTGCTGGATTCAGTTTGGTAATATTTGAATGAGGAACTTTATATGTATGTTCATGAAAGATGTTTGTAGCTTTCCTTAGTGGTAATGCATTTATCTGGTGTTAGGATTAGAGTACTTTTCCTACTTCCGCTTTTTTTTTTTTTTTGTCATTTGCTGGTAACATAAACTATTATAAATGTATTTAGATTTTGTTGAATTAGGAAACCTGAGAACAAATCCAAATATGATCCTCCTTCATGACATTTATTTTTATTTTCACTCCCAGCCAAATGAATTGGAATATTCCTCTGC
>PISW01014222.1:0-22125 GCA_004023785.1 Mungos mungo
TCCTTCTCAGCACCAGTCAGAGGCCACCGTCACTCCCAGACCCCCTGGTGCAGCTCTGAACCTCCAGGGACGCAGGAGACATTCACAGGGTGGCCCTTCCTCAGAAACGCAGTCAGCACGTCTCTCTGTCTCTGTCTCTGACTCCCCTCTGGGTCGGGAGACATCCTGCTCTGGGGAGGCGGGTCCTGCAGCCTCGGGTCCCTGAGATTCCCAGACAGACTGTCAGCCTTCTTGTCCCTTGTCTCCTGTGTGGATGCAAGTTCAGTGCACGTTCTACCCACAACTAGGGCGGCCATTCCTCGGGGCCCCTCTGCACCTCCCACAGCGGCCTCTCCTGCTGGAAGCCTGGGGACATTATCTGGGGGCCCGAGCTGCCAGGTGCCCTTCTGCACCTCGGGCCTTGAGGTCCTGCCCACTCTCAGAGCAGGAGGAGGGCTCAGGGCAGAATGGACAGATCCTTCTGTCCCAGACTTCTCTGTCTCATAGAGGACACCAAACTGACCTAGAATCAATAGGTTTTGGGGTGGTGAGGTCAAGTATTTTCTCCGGGAAGATTTTTAGGATGAGCTCCGTGCAGTGAGACCACCTGGGGCTTCCCTCAGCGGCTCCTTCCTGACAGTCACTTGCTGTACATTTGAGTCAAGTCTGTCTTGTCTGTAACATGGACGCACCATCCTTAGGCGGAGGGGCCAGGGCCTCAGTGAGATTCCGCATGAGAAAGCGTGAGTGTGATGGTCTCCACCAGGTGACACTCTGTCCTCTTGTCCCTCCTGCCCCAGAGCCCGTGTCCCGTCCCCAGATGCTGGTCAAGATTCTGTCCCTCTCACCAGACTGGTGCAACGTCACCCTGGAGTGCCACCCCACGGGAACCACGGGGGCCGTGAACGTGTCCTGGGAGAGCAAGGGGCTCCCCAGGGAGCTGGAGCAGACGGGGGCCCCGGGCCCGGCCCCCACCCCCTGGACCCTGGCTCTGC
The DNA here is from genome assembly GCA_004023785.1 of Mungos mungo. Classification (NCBI taxonomy): domain Eukaryota; kingdom Metazoa; phylum Chordata; class Mammalia; order Carnivora; family Herpestidae; genus Mungos; species Mungos mungo. The sequence continues at coordinate 975 of PISW01014222.1, forward strand.
CCCTGCCCCTGAGCCAGCCCAGCCCCAGCGTCACCTGTGTGGTCAGCAACCCGGTGGACCAGAAAACTGCCACTCGGGACCTCGGGGAGGTCTGCGGCCACGGTGAGTGCGTCCTGCCTGAGGGGAGGGGCCTCCGGAGCTCAGGTCCCCCTGGGTGAGGGTTCCGGGTTCTGTCCCCCATGTTTATGTCACCATCTGCCACTTGTCACCCCGTCCAGGAGGCTGGCAGGTGCATCCAATTGGCTTCTGCCTTTCAGTGTCTCCCTCCTGCTCCTCTGCACCCCTCACCCCTGCTGCTCCAGGCAGCCCCCCTCCCACACTCTCCCCTCCCTCATCCCTCAGTCCTTGTGTGTCTCAGGAGGTTTTCAGGAAGGAGAGCAGGGGTGAGTCAGTGTCTGTGGCACCTGAGGGAGGCGGGGCCAACGCGGCCTGCAGGGCTCAGGGCTTGGGGCTCCTGTGCCGGTTCTGGTCTCAGGACACACTTCCCTCGCACGTGCTCACCTGGATTCCCGGATGTGCCCTGCTCTCCTCAGCCCCGGGTTCCCATCAGGCTGTTCCCTCTGCCCCCAGACCTTCCATGTCCAGAGTCTCCCCTTCCCACTGATTCCTGTCCAGGGGCCCCTTCTTTGTATCTGCCCCAAGGGAGCTGCCGCGGACCTACCCTCAGGCCTCCCTCCTCGAGGGGGCGCCTCACTGAGCATAAAGTTCTGGCCAAGTATCTGTTTCTTGTGGGACTTGGACACCCGGGGGGAGGGGCCACGGCTGCTTCTGCTTTGTCCTCCCATCCCACCTCGGCCTCGGGCCATGGGCTCAAAGTTAGGGTGTTCCCGAGGGAACAGGACAGGGTCCTCTGTGTGCAGCCTGGTCCCTACACCCCATCCTCCCCTGCTACAGGGGACCTGCTGCATCAGCGTCCCTGAGTCCTGGAGGATCCCATCCCTCAGCGACACCTAGAGCCTTGCAGGAAGCTCCTGCCTCCCGCTCTTCCTCTTCCCAGGCTCCTCCCTGCCCGGGTCCTACTCCACCTGCTACAGGGGTGCTGGCTGCCCCCAGAGCTGGTGATTGGACACGGTGTTCCTGTTCTTGTCCCTCCTCCCAGAGTGCTGCACCCCCCTGAGTATCTGGTAACCTCCCCCTCCTCCCTCAAGACTCAGTTCATCCCTCACCTCCTCTGAGAAACCCTCCCTGAAGACTTGTGCACCAGCTGTAACCTCTAGTGCACCGACCGCCTGCCTCTGGCTGGATTCGTTCCTGCCCTGTCCTCTCAGCACCCGGCCCCCAGCAGGGGCTCAGAACTGGGTGGTGAAAGCACCTGCTGTGTCCCCTCCTCAGCTGAGACCAGTCCCCTCAGACGTGTCCACGTGCTTGGTAATGGGCCTCTGACCTTGTGTCTTGTCTGATCCTTCTCCACTGACTCTGAGATAGAAACTGATCCACACACGCTGGACAGTGCTCCTTACCTGACGACCATTCTGGAGACTGTTGCTATCATCATGGGAGTCATCTTGTTTTCTGTGATCCTCGGAGTTCTGATGTGGCGATTTCCGATGCATCACAGGTAGGACTTGGAGCCTGGGCGAGGCAGGTGCACTGCTCCTTCCCGTGCCCACATTCCTCCCTCCCCCTGGGACACTTGTATCCTTTTCTCCTGCATCTTGCTGCTCAGGAAACATCTCACAGATGTCTGGTGGGTGTGGGCATAACCATGGGGTTCATGGTTTGGGGGGAGGGGACAGGTGTCCAAGGCTCAGATTCAAGTTCGTTCTCTGTGTGACTCAGAACCATTTTCAGGTTTCCAACTCTGAGATACTATTGGCACCGTTGAGAAAGCAGGAAAGGAGTCTGGAGACGGCAGGGACAAGGTGAGGCCTGGGTCCCCCACGTCCCTGTGCCTGGGTGTGAGCTGGACAAACCCACTCACCTGCAGTTTCTGGTCTCGGGTCTGTTTCCCTTCCAGACCTGCAGTATTAACACAGGTCCAGCAGTGCTGGGCTGTGGGGGGTCATGGGAGCAGCACCGCATCTGTGTGGGTCCCTCTGGGCCTCTCTGTCCCTCAGCTGTGGCAGAACCCTCTGTCCACATTGCAGGGATTGGAGGAACCACATCTAGGACAGGAGACGCTTCTCACTACTGTCTACACTGAGGTCCGCTCCCCAGGCCAGGTCGTGTCTATGGTTTAATAGGAGAAAACAGGGAATCCAGCCTCTGGCAACTCCTGTGCTGTGAAGGTGAGGCCTGCAGCCCTGGTCCTGCCCCGCCCCCTCTGACTGTCCTGAGCAGGGGGGGATTTAGCAACATCGGGGAGTTTCTGCGGGAACTCGTTGTGCACAAGTCACCGGAGGACACACGTTGTGGTAGATTGAGGGGGACCTGAGTATTTAAATTGGTGCAAACCTGTGTTCCAGTTCCGCTCAGCGTCAGCTCCCTGGCCCCCCAAGACGGACCCCACTGTCCCCACATGTAGGACATGAATCTCTCAGAGCCGCAGCCTCTGAGACAATGTCATTATGCATTTAAACTGTCCAGCCTCGACCGGTTTAGCCCCTTCCATGGTCAGTATGTTCTCCAGACCTACTTAAATAGAAATGTGGACCAGCGGGGCTCACTGAGCACTGGGCCATAAGGACCACGGATCTTGTCCTTCTCCACATCCCTAACTCACTGGGTTCCCGTGGACACTCTGTGAGCTGGGATCTGTACGAGTTACCTTAGGATGGTGACTGAGCGGCCATTTTGCTCTGGATCGGAGAAGAGCTCCTTGCACCGACAATCCCAACCTCCACCCCCCACCTGCAGACCTGGAAGGTCCCGCGCCAGTTTGAAAACAGCCAATCATGAAGCTCCAGGTTCCCATCACCCTGACAGAGGAGGCCACCTTTCCCACCCCGCCACGGCCCTAAATGCCCTTACTTGGTAATCTGCCCTCCCAAAACCTAACCTGGAATTCTTGCACCCATAAAATGCCTTGCCCTCCCATACCAGGCACGACTTCCCTGACTCCCCACTCCCAGAGTCATGGAACCTCGCCCGGAATCGCAGATCCCAATAAAAGCTTTCTTGGCTCCATAACTTGGTCTCTTTCTTTCCTCTTGTCTCTGCCTCCATCTGTTAAATCTTACATTTGGTGCCAAAACCCGGGACGAGTTCTGTGTCCCCAGCCTTTTGCAGGGGCCACTCCTCCCTGGAACGAACCTTTTGAATGTGTACTGGGTGCATGTGTGTGTGACTGTCTCTGTAACTCCACCAGACTAGATCCTACGGAGTTTGAGTGGGCCCAAACCTGCAGATCCGTGGTGGACTCGTATGACTAAAGGCAGAATCAGGACTGGGTCCTGATCCATGTCGGGGGGTTATATTGGCCTGCCAAAGCCAAGAGGCACCTAATTCTCCGCGAGGAGAGCGGCCAGGCAGGCGCAGCGAATATCCTCCTAAGTTAACTGCCATCTTGTCCTATTACTTGCTTTCTGTCTATACAAAAAACCGTAACCAAAGGAGCTGGAAGTTCACCCTTAGCTGAACTCCTTCCTCCCCGATCCGGGGATCTCACCTTGGTGCCAAAACGGAACTGCTCCTGCCAGGCTGAAGCCCTCCTGTGGAGCTTCTGGTCCAGGACCGAACTCTACTTCACCAGCTAATAGGGTAAGTTCCCTGAATATGTAAGCTTGCCTGGGGATCCTGCACGAAATAGAGGCTGCATCAGGACAACCCCTCTGCCATAGCCCCAGGGGCTACTCCGGGCGGTTTATAGTCCCAGGGGCTATATCCGCTCCGGCCTCCTAGGTTGGGGAGTCGTCCCTGACCCTAGGAAGAGCCAACCCTCCGTTGGAGTCTCAAGCCTGAACACAGGGACGCCTACTTCAGTCCTGAGACGTCAGGCCAGATATTATGGGAACTTCCCAATCTAAGCTAAAATGCACAAAATGCGCGCTCACCCCTCACAATGCCTCCAAAAAGCTTGCGACTCCTTGGTTATGCTGATGACCTCCGCAGCAACCGCCTAGTCCATTTCTGCACGACCTTGTGGCCCCTTTATAAGCTGGACAACCAGTCTCCATGGCCCCTTGAGGGGCCCCTTAACTTCCCAATTCTCACCAACCTAGGTAATTTCTTCGAGAGGCAGGGCAAATGGGCTGAAGTTACTTACATTATGGCTTTTTTAGGATCTGCATTGCCATCCCAAACTCTGTTTCCTGTCTTACTGTCCGTATGCTCTTGGCCCCCACTCCCCCACCCCTACTGCCTGAATGCCCCATCGCCGCTCTCATGCCCTTACCCACGCTCACCAACAGCCAGGAAACGTCCCCAAGGCAGCTATCCTACCACTCAGGGAAGCGGCAGACGCAGAGGGGGTTGTTAAAATTCACATACTCTTTTCGCTACCAGATCTGTCGGCCATAAAAAAGCACTTGAGGTCATTGTCCTCGAACCCCTCATAATTCATCAAGAAATTCCAATATATGTCCCAAGTGTATGATCTCACCAGGCACACTTTCCATGTCATCCTAACCTCTACCTTAACCTCAGAGGAAAGGGAACAAATCCAGGAAGCTGCTTGCGACCACGCAGACCAGATTTGTATTACCGGTCCCACAATGCCTGTTGGCGCAGAGGCCGTACCGGCAGCCGACCCTAATTGGAATTACCAGCAACAGGGAACTGGCCACAGGTGATGGGATCGGATGATCCAATGCTTGCTGGCAGGCATGCGAGCAGCCTCAAATAAGTCTGTTAATTTTAATAAGCTCCCAGAAATTATCCAAGAGCCCAATGAGACCCCGCAGCGTGGTGTAAGGCCGTCCTCTCACTCTCGGTTTTGCCCCTGCTGGCCAGGAGGCCTGGTTCCCATGTTCCTTGTCCTAGTTTTGTTGATTGTGTTGTCTTGGTTTGGTTGGACTGATGCTATGGGACAGACTCAAACTACCCCTTGACTTTAATCTCAGACCATTTCAAGGACGTTAGGGAAAGAGCTGATGGATTAAGGCTTAAAGTAAAGAAAAAGTTCTCTGTCTTTCCCAGGAACGAATGGCCAACCTTCAGCATTGGATGGCCACCCGCCCCTCACTCCTGGTTAAAACCTTTTCTTCCTCCTAGGATCCTAGCGGCCAAGAAATTACTGCCGCCCGAGAACCCTAAGGTATTAGATCCCTCTGCAGCAATGGGCTCTCCCGATGGTTCCCATGCTTCCCGTCTTTAGCCCCGAGGCTCCCCCACCTTGAATACATGTTAAATAACTTCTCTGGTTTCAGAAAAAGAGGAAAGAACTATGGCTTTAACCTAAAGCCATCCTGACTGCGGACACACTGCCAGCTGGACTGGCCGACAATCTCTGGGACTGACTAGCCCCAGAGGGCTCCTATAATCTTAACCTTGCTTCTTCTGGCTTCCCCTCCCACTTTTTCTGCACCTACTTGGCTGTGATATGCCTCATTGCCTCCTCCCATCCTCGGGGGTTAAGAGCAAAGGGCACCCCAAAAGACATCTAGGCCTTGGAAGCTGGGGGATACTCTTGTCTTTCCTGCCAACCTGAAAATGGCGCCAATAATCTGTAAGAATCACATGTCTAAACCTCCGGAGGTAAGCTAGTTTATCATCTAAATTTTAAATGCACATGTGCTTTTTTTTCTGGGGTATCAAGTGGAAGGCTGGATGCAGCGTTCCTCCGGGACACGGCCAGACGGGCATCTGAGTGGTATCCTCACTAGAGGGGGGACCCATACTCCTTTGTCTGTCTTTGAGACACCGCCTCACGAGAACATTACAGGGTGGGGACTGTGCAGAGAAAGACAGCTTATTGGTCTAGCTGAGATAAAATCATACTGAAGGGGACGCTAACTCTCTCTGTTCCTCTCTCTTGTAGAACAAAACAAAAGAAGCCTAAACTCTGCTCCTCTGTCTGAGCTGAAAAATTTTAAACTGGAAATTCTCCTTCTCTGTGCCCCCCTCCACAGGTGCCTCTCCTCTTGCCCTCCCTCCCCCCATTCTATTTCTGTACCACCTGGGTGGAGAAGGGCCGGCCTGCATAACTGACTCAGGCCATCAAAAGGTAGGCAGCCCGGTTTCCTGGGGCAACCAGAGGGGCCGATTAGGTTGCTAAAGAGGCTGCCTTAGGTGCCATCCTTATCGCAGGGTCAACCCTCCTTCCCGAGCACTCTGAATGCTCTAAAGGAGATTTAGCCCTCATCCACTGGGTGGGGAGAGGCCAATTTGCCTAAGTGACCTCTCCCAGCCTCAGGCAACATCAACTCCTCTGTCTGCCCTCGGTGATAAGAAACCAAAGACCACAGAAGTCAGATTTTTGCACCAAATTTCCAGGTCAAAATTAACTATGAGGAACAAAAGTGTCATACATAGACTCAAGTAAAACTTATTCAGTGTTTAAGTTTGTTGGTCTGAGATAAAAATAAACTTATATTCTATCTGAGTTTGCCTAAAGTCAAATAGGTTCCTGTTATCTCTGCCTCAATTTGTTAACAAATATGACTTAAAAAGATGGTTAATTTGGTGTGTCTCGGTATTCATGAGTAACTGTTAAAATAGTTTTAAAAGTTCTTGGTAACCTAATACGTTAAAGTTTTGCTTACATGATAAATTGAAGAAATTCATTGAAGAAAAGCAACCCTATATGCAGGAAATTGGGGACAAGTAAGATATAAGAAATGAAAGTGCATTTTTGTTGAGGGTAAAAGAAAGTAATTTTGTCCTAAATGAGATTGGTTGTTTGGAGAAAAATGGCTTTGGGACAAAGTTTAAGGGAAAGGAAAGTTGTAGAAGGTTCGTGAAAGAAAATCATTGAAAAGGAATTTTATGTGTGCTCAGGATAGACTGAGGTTAAAATGAAAGGGCAGGTGTTTCCAGATTGTTCATCTGCTCTTGATTAGACTATGTAAATGGAGGGTTCTCCTCTGTCTGCCAAGGAGGCCAAAGTTTTAAGTTTTACCTTTGTCAGTGTGTCACTAACTTTGTCAAAGTGCTAACACTGTCCATCTCTGAGATTTTGTCACAAAACATGTTTCTTCTTCAAGGGAAGTTGTAAAGAGGACTTTTGGGACAGATACAGGTATTTGACATCTTTAAGATTAATACTAAAATGGGTAGAAATTTCCAGAACTAAAAGCTGCATTCAACCTGAACAAGAATTAGAAACATGGGACTAAATGAACTCTTGTTGGAAATGTTATTTCTACTGAGGCATTTATCTTTTCTCTCTACTTAAACCGTCTGAAATTCGAAAACTCACAGTGAATATTCTTTCTTTCATGGCAATTCCAATTGTTTGCATAAGTTCAATAAGGATCTGTTCATTTTATAGTAGGACACCATTAGAAATGCTGGTTATTTTACCAAGGCTTTGACTGGAATGTCCTGTTTGAGAGTCACACATAGACTCTCATATGACCTGACAGCTTTAAGGAACTAAGGTTGACTTTATGGAACATGGAGCCATAAAGCCTCGTGGAAATGTTGGCTGGATACCTTGCTCACAGAGTTCCCAGCAGCCTCCCCAGGTGAGTAAAGAAGGTCACTTCCTGGCAGGTGGAGGAACCTCAGCATATCTTAGGAACCTCAGGAAGAGGAGATGCCCAATTCAACAGGTATTGCAGGCCTGTCTGGCGGAAAGTGCTTGGCTTGGCTTCTGGCCCAGAGAGGCTACTGAAAGTTCTACCTGGAGATTCCTTATGAAAGGTCCCAGCAAAACAAGCCTTATAAAATCCTCATGAACAATCCTTATTCTTGCTGAGCTTATGTAAATAATCAGGCCAAGGTTGTTAAGAATGGACTCGTTCCACAAATGCATTGGTCTCAATCTGGCTATCTAAAAGTGAGGTTTTTTAGAGAGAAAAACTACGTTTGAACAACGCATCATCAGTCCGATGAGTTAAACTGTCCTGTCTCTTTGCCATCAGACTGGCAAATGTTGCCCCAGAAAGCTGGGGAAGCAGCAAAAAGTTCCTGATTATGCTCACCTTCCTCTTAATGGATAGGATGTTCTGTTAGTATTAATTGCCTCTAATCTGGGCATGGGATTTAAACACGGCAGAAGGTAAGGGGATCCTACACCTCTACCGCCAGACTCTAATGGGGGGGTCTTTGAGCAGCCACTAGACAGCCCACCAATTTGGCTAAGGTTAGTGGTGTACAACAGGGTAAAGATGAGTCTCCAGCTGCCCTTTTAGAAAAATCATGGAGATGTATCACACTTATACGCCCAAGGATCCTGAAGAACCAGGAAACAAATCTGCTGTCATTCTTACTTTTGTAAACCAGGCGCGACTTCCCTGACTCCCCACTCCCGGAGTCACAGAACCTTGCCCGGGAATCGCAGATTCCAATAAAGGCTTTCTTGGCTCCATAACCTGGTCTCTTTCTTTCCTCTCATCTCTGACTCCGTCTATTAAATCTTACAGGGTCCTTGTGCCCACTTTACCTTCGAGACACAGGAGACCAGGAAGTCTGGCGCTCAAGGCCGTCGGAGCAGCTCCCCAGCCAGGGGACGAGGCTCCAGGGCCCAAGTTCCCAGCCCCATCTGCTCTCCCCCATCCTGAGAAACCCCCTGCCCTCTGCCCCATTGTCTTGGCTCCTGGAAGAGCCTCCTGTCTCTCAGGAAAAAAGCAGAAGTTGATAAGTGAAAGCTGCTCATTCTACCAGTAAACTCTTACCTGGCTGCTCACTGTCCTCTGCCTCCATGTCTCTCCTGTCCCCACGGGGGACGCTGAACTCCTCGGATCTAAGGAGGACCTTTCCCTACACGTCAAGGCCTGTCTCTGGGGATGTGCAGTCTCGCATCCCCCCTCTGCTCCCTCCCACAGACCCCGCTGGCTCCTTCCCTGCAGCCAGCTCCCCGTCTCCTACTTGCCCTAAGGAACACCTGATCTGATCCCGCACCTGGCCCCACCTCACCCCCTAGAGTCCCAGGAGGTGACCCGCATGTGTCAGCTGCCACCTTCACCCACAGCTGGTGCCTTGTCTTTGGAAGTGGGCACACCCTGCACCCCTTCCTTCCTGCTCAGGGCCCCAGATCCGGTGCCCCCGATGCCTCAGGCCTGGGCCAAGCGCCTCAGGTACAGTAGGTTTATTTTGTTGTCACACTTGTCAGAGGAGAGACAGAGACACTGAGGACTTAGCGGCTTCCACCACTGATTCAGGAGGAAACGGGCCGAGTCTCTGGGTCGCCCTGTGTGTGTGTGTGTGTGTGTGTGTGTGTCGGTGCTCCTTCCTGCCTGGTGAGGCTGTGTGCCCTATGTCCTCCCCCATCCTCCCTGCTCTCCAGGCCCGGCTTTCTGTCTTGTAATCCAGGGACGGGCGAGAAGGAGGAGGAGCTCAGATCCCACAGGAGGAAAAGCAGAAGCAAGAATCACCTGGGAAGTCAGCCAGGAACGCCCACATTGCATTCCGGGGGAGAGGCTGGGGCATTCCCCTGAGCCTGAGGTCACCTCTGGGAGACACACACCCTCTCTCCTCCGTCTCTCCCGCCCCCACCCCCACGCCCAGCGGAGCAGCCCACTACTTGCCGGAATTTGTCCTCCAAGCAAGACAGACGTGGGTCCCCAATGTCCCTGCCTGTGCGTCTCCCCAGCTCAGCCTGAAGGCCCACCAGGAGCAGGTCGATCCCCTGAGACCGGAGGAAATCAGGGGAGCCCATCACTCCTAAAATCCCAACTTCTGCAAAGCAGCCACACACGCCAGCCTCCAGCCCAGCCGCTGTGTGTGCCTCAGAGCCACGGCTTCCAGAAACATCTGGGTTGCCATTGAAAGGAGGATCCTAAGTGTCTGAGAACAGAGGCAGCATCTGGCGAGGGGGCAGAGCAGGGCTGTGTCTGACTGTGCAGTGAATCTGTGACATCAGCCTCTTGCGCTCCTGCGTCTATAACCTCACCCCTGCGGTTGGGCGGGAGCAGGGAAGCATCTCCAGGAAGCTGGGCTTCGTGAACCACAGCAGGTGGTGGCGGTGTGACCCCCTCACTGCCCACGAGCAGTGAGAGGAGCCCGACTGGACGTCTGTAATGATTCCTGTTTTAGTGTCGACCCGACAGTCCGGGGGTGCGGTCGGAGGTGAGAACACAAGACCACAGCCCCACCCCCGAGCCTCACGGGGCTCCCTGGCACCGGGGACTCGCCCACCCTTCATGCACTTTGTTGAGCCGAGTTGGGGACCTTCGTTCCCTGCAGACCCGCTCCGGAGCCTCCCTGCTCTCCCCATGGCCCGGAGCACAAGCCGTGACGTCTGTGTCAGGTCCTACTGCACAAGGACATGTCACGTCCCTCCCTGATGGCCTCTCTCGAGCACTCCCGGCAAAGGCTCTAACTAGTCTGGGGAGTTTTCTGTAGATTCCTGGGAATGTCTACGCAGACGCACGCAGAAACAATGTCTGCACCAAGACGGGGTGTCTGTTTCCCTTTCCCGTCCACATCTCATTTTATTTCTTTTTCGTGTCTTATCGCATTTGATCAGACTCCCCCGAGAGGCTGACCGAGAGGGGGGACCACACTCACCGCTGGCTGGTTCCCAACATTACGGGGAAAGCGTTCCGTTTTCCAGCATCTACAGTCAGATTAGCTGTCGGGCTTTCTGTAAATACATTTTATTACCTTCGTCAGTTTCCTTTTCTCTACTTGCGTTTTTCTTATTTCCGTTCTTCGACTTGCACTTATTTTTATAGACTCATAAGGAAAATGCTTAAATTATCCATTTGGAGCATTTCCTCTCCTGTAAACTATGACTTTAATCATATATATTTTCTTACAATCACCTCCTTAGCTCTTTTCAAATGTTTAAAAAAATTTTTTTTTATCATTTATTTTCTACTGACAGAGAGCAGGTTAGGGGCAGAGAGAGAGGGAGACACAGAATCTGAAGCAGGTTCCAGGCTCAGAGCTGTCAGCACAGAGCCTGATGCGGGGCTTGAATTCACGAACTGTGAGATCATGACCTGAGCTGAGGTCAGACTCCTAACCAACTGAGCCACTGAGGTGCCACTTTTCACACGTTTTGCTGTCCTGTATTTTCACTTACATTCACCTCCAATGTTGAATTATTTCCCTTCAGACACCCTCTTCAACATGTGGGTATGAAGAATTGTTTCACATCATTGCTAAGTGTTTGCAAATGTCCTGTTATTATTCTGTTATTGTTATTACTTTTTAAATAGTTTATTGTCAAATTGATTTCCATACAACACCCAGTGCTCTTCCCCACAAGTGTCCTCCTCCATCACCACCACCTCCTTTCCCCCTTATGCCTTCCCCTTCAATCCTCAGTTCATTTTCAGTATTCAATAGTCTCTCAGGTTCTGCGTCCCTCTCTCTCCCCAACTCTCTTTCCCTCTTCCCCTCCCCCTGGTCCTCCATTAGGTTTCTCCTGTTCTCCTGTTAGACCTATGAGTGCAGACATATGGTATCTGTCCTTCTCTGCCTGACTTATTTTGCTTAGCATGACATCCACTTCCTACAAATGGCCAGATTTCACTCTTTCTCATTGCCATGTAGTACTCCATTGTGTATATATACCACATCTTCTTGATCCATTCATCAGGTGATGGACATTTAGGCTCTTTCCATGATTTAGCTATTGTTGACATTGCCGCTATGAACATTGGGGTACATGTGCTCCTATGCATCAGCACTTCTGTGTCCCTTGGGTAAATCCCCAGCAGTGCTATTGCTGGATCATAAGGGAGTCCTGAGCCAGGGGGTCTGTTCCCTTCATTCTCCCATCCACCCGGGGCCACACGTGAGCTTGCAGTGGGATCCATGGGTCTTCTCTGAAGACTGAGGCTGTCCCTGGGGGGAACTGTCACAGGTTCTAGCCCGGAGAACAGGCGGCTGGTCCACTGGGCCCCCACCCCTCAACTTTAATTGTGGTGGGTTCTCGGGAGAAACGGAACCAAGAGGGGGTGCACAGCGATCCGTAAGCAGAGCGGTGCTGACCTATGTCAGGACTGGCTCCTGTGGAGACTGGCCGACAAGCCCCAGATTTGCGCTCGGCAAACCAAGGACTCAGAGCTGGTATAGTTTCAGTCCAAAGGCCAGCAAGTTCGGACCCTGGAGCAGCCAACAGTTCAGTTTGAGCCCAAGGCAGGAAGGAACCCGATGTCCCCACTTGGAGCCAGTCAGGTGGGACACGTTCTCTCTTATTTGGAAGAGGCTCAGCTTTTCTTGTTCTGTCCAGGCCTTCCACTGATCGGATGAGGCCCACCCACGTTCAGGAGAACAGTCTGCTTCACTCCATCCGCTCTAGATGTTAATCTCTTCCAGAAACACCCTCACAGACCCGCCCAGAACAATGTCCAGATATCAGGACGCCCAGTCACGTGGACACATTAAAACCACCACCTCAATCATAACGGCGGCCTCTAGGCTCCATTACACCTTTGGGGGTTTTCCTCAATCAGCTCAGACAACGAACCCTTACTTGGGGGGGTCTCCCCAAACAGGACAAGTGCCTGCGGGGCCCCCTCGTGTTCATGGTTAAGAGAATGTCCACCGTTCCCAGGTCGCAGCTGCTTTCTCTTTCTGTTGTGCCTCTGTTCCTCCCCAAGGTCCCTCTTTCCCGGGGACAGCGGGCTGACCTGTAGCCCGTCCCCCGATTTAACGCCTTGCATCTCCACATGGTGTCCCTCCGTCCTCCCGGGCCCACCCAGCAGAGGCTACTTATTGAAGAATTCAGGAGCATCAGGAGCACGTGAGGCGTGGGCAGAAATCACTCAGCTCTCCCAATAAGCCCCTGTGATAAGTATCCTTCAGTGTCCCTTTTACAGATGGGGAAACTGAGGCCGAGGTTACATCATTTGCCCGAGGCCACGCATCAGTGAGTTGGAGCCATAAGTGCCCGGCACCAGCTTCCACACTCTTCGCTGCCCGAGCAAAGGAGTGACTGCCCCAGTGCGTTCTCTGGGGCTCTGACGGACTCAGGCGAGGATGCCTGGCGTCAGTGCCCGGCCCTGGGCAGCGGCCCTGCGCACCTGCAGCTCTCGGGTTTGCAGCCCCCGGCAGCGGGAAAGATCAAGGCCAGGAGGAGAGAGAGGACCCACCAGGGTGGACAAGTTGCCTGAGGAAGGGGGGCAGGGGAGCCTGCGTGAGGAGGGAAGGCAGAGGGAGCCAGTGTGGGGACGGGCAGACGGACGCCCGTGCGCAGAGACGCAGCTGCACGAGGCCAGAGGGCTGAGGCCAAGTTCCTGAGATCTGCCGCCTGGCGGGTGTGTGCCCTGGGCACCGCCTGGCCAGGGGGGTTTCGTGCCCTCCCCCGGAGAGCCGGAAAACGAGAGGGCCTGCCCCGAACGGTTGTGGTGAGTGACCACTACCATTTACAAACTGTGAAAAAACGTTCTCTCCATGTGGGGGTTTCCCATTAAGTTAAACCCACACCGACTGCCCCAGCCAGCTTCCGTGCCCCCCGGGCACTGACCCACGGGCAGTGAAAACCACCACTTACACCCAGAACCTGCACACGAATGTTTCTGGCAGTTTTGATCACAGTCACCAAACGCTGTAAACAACACAGGCGTCCGGAACGCGGGAACTCACGCGTCAGAGGAGCAAACCGCGCACAGCGGAGCCCCAGTCAGCACGTGTGCCGGGGGGGCGGAGCCTCGAGTGCATCCCAGCAAGTGCAGGAAGCGTCCTCACAAACCACAGGCGGCACGCTCCCGTCAGCCAGCACGGGGACACAGCCGCGTCGGCGGGAGGGCCAGGCTGGGCCTGTGCGCACTGCCGCCCCAGCACACGTCACCGCAGGGACAGATGACAGCACTTGGAGGCAGCTCGGGTCCCGGGCTGGGTGTCTGTGATCAGGCAGGACGGTGGGGTCCGGCGCTCGGACTCGCCCCCCGGGACACTCGGTGCATCTGTGCGCACAGAAACTGGGCCAAAACATAGCAATCCTCAGGTGTCTGTGTGTTCACTTCATTTCTGGCCTGTCGTCTGTGGTCGGCGTGAAGATCAGCTGTGAATGACGTGGCTGTGGAGAAACGGTGTGACTTGGGGAGGCCCGGGTGATGGCTCTGCTTAGGGGATGGAACCGAGTCCCTGGACCCACGGGGAGCGTGCGGTCTAAGCCCCCGGCCTGATGGCAGCCATTACGGTTAACTCTGTGCGTCCCCTTGACCGGGCTGAGCAAGGCCCAGAGATTTTCCTCCCAACAAGCTCGAAATGAACGAGGTGGAGCTTGAGAAAAATACACAGCAAACAAATACGTGACAACCAAAATGGAGTGTTTCAAAGCCTGGCTCGGGGTCACTGAGCCCCCGACAGGTCGTCTGTCCCCCACCGGCAGACCGTTCCTGGCTGGCCAGCAGCAGGACTGTGCGGAGGGGTCCCCGGCGGAGCCCTGGCCAGGCGGTGAGACGTTCAGCTCAGCTCCTGCCCCAGAGGCCCACGCAGACCCAGGGCCCCCACCACAGCCCCCACCACCGGCTTTGCGTCAGAGGCCACTGACCCCAGAGCCGTGAGCCGCTGCCGCCGGTGTCGCCTGTGAGGCCAAGCGTGTGGGTTCCCCTCCCAGCTCGGGATCAGCTCAGCGCAGCTCTGCAAGCTCAGCTCCGGGCCTCACGGTTCAGGGCCTGAGAGGGGCCTTCGCTGGGCGACACGCGGGAGCTGGCGATCCACGCGGTCACCAGCCTCTGAAATAACAGTAGAACATGAGGACCCCTCCTCCCACCCCAGCTCACCTGAGCTACCACATCCCTCCTACGGAGCTTCCGCACACAAGACACGTGGGGACGTGGCACAGCATCTGCTGGAAACAGTAGTGAAGTCAACATTCTTGCCGCTGCTTCTGCAGCCTCTGTGCTCCGTCCCAACACCGGGGAGCATCTCATTCCCGTGCACGTAATGTGGTCTTCTGGAATCCCCGTAAAATACAACAACAACAACAAAACAAAGACAAAAAAAACCTTTGTAACCTGTGCAAAGCTCTTCATCCTCAGCCAACAATCTCTCCCAGAGGGTTTGCGAAAAAGCAGTGTTTGCCAGCATGTTGTTTTCTCCAGGCTTTGCTCCTAGAGAGAGTAATTCCCATGATGCTGGCTACCCCAGTGCCGTGCAAAATCAAACACACACACACACACACTCACACTCACACACACACTCTCTCACACACACACACACTCACAGACTCACACACAAATAAGGGCGTTAGTGTCACCATGGAATTGAACCAACGCATAAGCCCAGGCCACGACCTCAGGGTCAAGTGCTCCTCGCAAGTTCAGAGCAAATCCACAGACGGAGCTCACAGCCCATGGTCTCCTGTCTACACCCACCTGTTGTGTAGCCACAGACATCCACATCCGGCCCAACCATGTGGTTCTCAAAGGAGGATCCTAACAGAGAGGGGAGGGGCAGTTTTACTCAGAGTATCTTTTTTAATGAGAGAGGGAGAGAGTGAGCACATGAGAGCGGGGGAGGGGCAGAGAGAAAGAGAGCGGATCCCAAGCAGGCTCCACACTGTCAGTGCACAGCCCCACTCAGGGCTCTGTCATGCCCAGATCACAATATTCCCGAAGACCAGAGACCACCAGGGAGACTGAATCACACCTGCAAAAGCAAAGGGCATTTATTATGGGCTTAAGCTCAAGCTCTCAGATTTCACCAGCACAGTGGATCCATGCTGAGAGTCCCAAACAAGGGCTGAGCAGGGTTTTTTTGGGATTTGGGAAGGGGGAGTTACAAGAAACTGTGACACACGTTCAGTGATCCAATCATGATCACATACCATCATTGGCAACAACTTTAACCATACACATTGTTTAGAGCGTTCGTGACTTGTGGCGGGACCCAATCACAATATTTAGAGTATCTTTGAAACTAACCAGTTACAGAGTGGGTCCAGGACCCCCACGTGGGGTGAGTAACCGGTGAATCTAGTATTAAACCACAGGTAACTATCCATGGTTTCCATCTTCAGGCCTGTCCTTAGGAATGTTAAGGGTGTTAGCTGGCCGCTTCTGATTGGGTGTTACAAGGGTGGTCTCTCCTGCCTTGGGCAATGTGTAACTGCCTGATAGTTTTGGGGAAACTGAAATTTAAGGTCAGAGGGGAAACTTAAAGCCCATCATGGAGTCAGTTTGGTTCAGACCTGTGTCCTTTCAGCTCGAACTCACAAACCGTGAGCTCATGACCTGAGCTGAAATCAAGACTCGAACACCTAACTGACGGAGCCCCCCAGATGCAGTCATATCTTGAGGCACACGGCAGAACCAAACTGTTCCCCCTTCAACCAAGAAGTAAAAACCTAAGTGAATCTAATACAGAGTTGTCGGAAAGTTAGGTTTTCTTCCTCTGGGAAACAATGCAGACGGGAACATCACCATCACTGACCCGTTGTCAATCCGTCCCCCTCACTCTGGATCCCCCCGGATTCAGTCATCCCATGCTGATCCGCTCTGACACTGTAATTTGGTCTTTTCTAGAAACTCATGGAAGTGGAGTCATTCGGTCTGTAATGTTGTGTCTCTGACTTGTTTCATGCGTTTGTATCCTTCCTGCGCGTTCGTCTCCTTCCTGCGTGTTCGTGTCCTTCTTGCGTGTTCGTGTCCTTCCTGCACGTTCATATTCTTTCTGCGTGTTTGTTTCCTTCCTGCGCATTCATATCCCTCTGCGCGTTCCTCTCTTTCCGTGCGCATTAATCTCCTTCCGTGCACGTTCGTATCCTTCCGTACGCGTTCATCTCCTTCCGTGTGCATTTGTCTCCTTCCTGCACGTTCGTCTCCTTCCTGTGCGTTTTTATTCTTACGTGCGCGACCGTCTCCTTCCGTACGTGTTCGTACTTTTCCTTGTGCATTCGTCTCCTTCCGTGCGTGTTCGTCTCCTTCCTGTGCATTCATCTCCTTCTGTGTGTGTTCGTCTCTGGAACTCTGGACCTGCTTTGCCGGTGGCTGGTGTCAGATCCTCTGGGACTGTTTAGTCAAAAACGTCTTCAGCTCTTCGATTCTGAAGGAGTTTGTTAGATGGCAAATTCATCAGATTTCAGCTGATATTTTCCCCCTTTGGTACCTCGAACAATCATCTCAGTGTCTTCGGTGTGTATAATTTCATTGTTCCTCCGTAGGTGACATGCCTTTCTTCCTCTGGCTGCTAGCCTGACCTTCTCTCTCTCTCTCTTTTTAAGTTTATTTATTTATTTTGAGAAAGAGAGAGGGAGAGTGCAGGCAGGGAGGAGCAGAGAGAGAGGGACAGAGAGAATCCCAAGCAGGCCCTGTGCTGTCAGTGCAGAGCCCAAAGTAGGGCTCGATCCCAGAACTGTGAGATCACAACCTGAGCTCAAATCAGGAGTCCGGCGCTTAACTGATGGAGCCCCGAAGTGCCCCAGCCAGGCCTTCTCTTTCTCTGCTTTCCAGGACTGTGACTCTAATGCACCCGGGCCATCGCATTTGAGCTGCCCGGATTTGAAAATTAATGTTTTCCAGCAAATTTTGGACAAGCATGAGTCTTTTTCTTTTATTTCTTCAAATAAATTTTCTGCCTTATTGCAGCTCTCTCTCTGGTGTTCCAGTTAGGTGTGTGTGGACTTTGTTCATATTGCCCCGTGGTCTCGGAGGTTCTGTTCAGTTGTAATCACTGGTCCTTCACACTTTTACTCTAGACGAGCAATTCTTATTGCTTTGTCTTTTAGCGAATAAATCCTCTCCCTCGTCATGCCTAATATGCTTATGAGCAAGTCAAATAAATATTTTTAATATTTATTTAATTTTGGGAAAGTGCAAGTGGGGGAGGGGCAGAGAGAGGGGGACAGAGGATCCCAAGCAGGCTCGGCGCTGACAGGCTGACCACAATGAGCCTGATGCGGGGCTCGTACTCGTGATCCGGGACACCATGACCTGAGCCACCCAGGCGCCCCTCAGGTAAGCATTTTTAACTTCAGTGATTGTAATTTTGACTTCCAGCATTTCCATCTCAATCTTTTCTTTTCCTTTTTTTTTTTTTTTGTAATTTCTACGGTTCCACTGAGACACTCTGTGGGCTCATTCATTGCTCGCCCATCTTCCTCCATTATTTGAATGTATTTATTAGACTTCACGTAAATGTTTGGCTTGCAAACTCCCACATCTGAGCCCTTTTGAAAGCACTTGCCATAGATTGCCTTCTTTCTGACCAAATATTTATCACACTTTGCTGTTTGTTTGCATGGGTAATATTTTTGGAGAGAAAACAACGCTAGTCATTGTAAATAATAGGCCACGGCACGTCTGGGTTCTGTCCAGTGCTGGAGGCGGCCATGCTTCTAGGCAGCAGTCAATTTACTGAAACTGAAACCGGAGGTGTCTCCTGTCCAGCCGCCCAGGATCTGTCCCTCCGACATCTCCTGGCAGCCCTGTAGGGCTGCGGACTTCCTGCCTGCAGAGCTGGGTTTGAGCAGAGACGGTCCCGTGCACCCACCCATCGGGCTTCTTGTTTCGGGGACCACTCTGGTTTTGCCCTTGGTTCTGCTGGATTTGAACTCTGTTCTTTAACAGAAGTAAACTTGAATCCCTTCTGGCTTCAGCTTTTTGCCATCAAGCTGCACGCCCTCCATTAGGGAATGAATTCACATGGACTCGGGTTTAAGTTTGGCTCTGCAGGAAACGAGCCGTGGGACTCAGGTGCTAACCATCCCCCTGACCTTCCGTTTTCTCATGACATCATGGGAGAGCATCTGCCTGCGTAGGACAGGTTTATGGGTTAAACGGAAGGAGAGCAGTCAGTGTGGAGTCCGGCACACAGTAGGGCACCTGCTCCTGCCGTGGGGGGAGGCAGCACGCATGCCTGTGCCTGCTCCCCTCCCCAGGATGAAGGTGGGGCTCCCTGTGAGGCAGGATCTCCCCACTGTCTGCTCCTCTGCAGACAGACCTGCTTCCCAGTCTCCTCCTCCAACCTCCTCCCCCACGAGGCCAGACCCTCCCCCCTGGTCCCCAGAGACAGAGCTGTGCCAGCCTCCCCCTCTCTGCCGTCCACACAGCTCCCCTCCTGGGTGGCTTGCTCACGATCCCTTCCAGGAACAGGACCAGACCTGCCCAGGGAGCTCCGCTCTGGGTCCCAGCCTGAGTCTTCGCCAGGACCCTGCCCGATGGGACAGGGCTGCTGCAGACCAGCAGGTGATTCCAAACAGGCACATGGGACACATTAGTCTGTGTCTCAGAGGCAGAGCAACACTGAGGCTCCTGGTACATTTCTTCAAACACATGGACGCAAGGACCATGAACCTGGGAAGTGGAGGCTGAGGGAAGCACTGGGAGGGAAGTGACCCACTCAGTCACCCCTGACCGTCTCCAAATCCCCCTGTGGTGAGAGCTGGCTGGCGCAGGTGCGTTGAGCCATGTGTCCAGGGAGGCACAGGGAATGAGGGACAGACGAGATTGTCACTGGGTCTGGTCCTCAGGCCGCTCTCCAGGCAGCTGACTGCGGCCCCGGCTCGTCCAGGAGGGTTTCCAGACTGAAGCCCGAGGGTCAGCAGAGAAGTCATGCTGCCCCGGGCTGTCCTGAGTCTCAGGGACACGGTCAATGTTAGGTGCTTCCTGGTTAGAACTTTTCGGGAAGTGGCCGAGTGGGGGAGAGCAAGCCCCACCCTGAGCAGGGCCGGAGGCGCTGGCCTGTGTGTGACGCAGGCAGTGCAGGGGGGAGGCTTCGGTCAGCAAGGGCCTCTGTGGACCTCAGAGCCTGCAGAGCTGTGGCCACAGGCCTGGTTCCTCTGCCTGGGGGTGTGAGAAAGGAGAGGGGCCGTGCTGGGCAGGGCTGGTCTCCCTCCCCCTCCAGTGGGGCTTCTCAAGGTCAGGACAGACGTGGGTCTAGAAAGAATTGCGGGGAACAGCCCGTGGGAGGGATCCGCACTGGGTCTGAACCCCGTCCCTCTGGGAGCCCAATGCACAGTCCGCACCGCCACACCCCCACCCCGGTTGGAACAAGGACTGTTTCTTTGACTCATGGCAGTTGCACCAAACTCTGCCTGTTTCCACCTTAGCTCAGCCCTGACTGGGTTGGTGGGGTGCTGACTCTGGTCTCACTGGATACGCTTCCCTGAGGGAGCCAGCAGGGGTGAGGGCCCAGGCGGAGAGAGTCAGAGAGCTCCCCTTCCTGGCCCTCAGGAGACTCCGAGTGCACTTACCCGCATGTGCTGTGTTGTGGCTGCTGAATAAACACACCTGCCCTGGGCTCTGACTCTCGGGAGCCGTGGAGGGGGGCCCTCACCCCCCTTCTGCTTCAGTCAGCTGCGTCACCGTGTGCTGACTGTGATGGGCACACAGTACTGTCACCGCCTCGAGGAACCCGCTGGAGAGGGGGTAAACGCCTACACCGTGTAGAGACCATATTATCAATTGTTCTCAGCCCACGCCTGGGGTAACTGGGCTCCGCCCCCGTCATCTCAAGGACCCCGCTCCCCCCCCCCCCCGCCAGCTGCACAGGTGCGCTGGTCACTGCTGAGGAGGACTTGACACGGACCATGGAACCAGCTGCTGTGGGCACAGCCATCCCCCAGCCGACTCTGGCTCCCACGGCCGCCTGTGGGGTCACAGCCTGGGTGTCTGTCGCCGGAACACATCCATGATCCCAGGAGGGGACCCCGAGAGGGCAGCGGTGGGGAGAGCAGGGCTCCGTCCTGGGACCTGGAAGTCGGGGGCGGCCCCCAGCTGTGCTGGGTCAAGAGAAGCATGGACGGAATGAGAGCAGCTCCCAGGACGGGAAAGCTCTCGGCTTCTGGAATCCTAGCTCCGTTGTCCAGGGGAGCACGGAGATTACCTCCACGTCACAGACGGAAGGAGAAGGCAGGGACGTTACATGACGGCTCAAGGCCACAGGCTCGAGAGAACAGAGGATGTGCACCCACGCCTCCTGGACCCTGCCCCCCCGGGTCCTGACCGCCCTGCTGCCCTAGACCCCCTGGTCTGGGACCCAAGCACAGTCCCTTCGAGTGAGACTCACACACCAACATTGAAATCAAAAAAGGTCCTGAAGGAAACCGGACAGAATTAAGAACACACTATTGATGTGGGTGATCTTTTTCTGCAAGATATAAAACCAGTACACCTTTAAAATAACTGAGATATCTACCTTCCTGAGGATAATGGCAGGGCCAAGTGTCAGCAGACAGAGGGGATGTGCAAATTGGAAAGGAGTTACATGATGTCTGTTAGAAAACAGGCTAATGTTCTTACAATGGGTGTGGCTCCTATAAACTAAGGGG
>PISW01014223.1:0-22097 GCA_004023785.1 Mungos mungo
GGGCAGGGACCCAGGCCCCTGATAGCAATCCTCAGTGCCTGTGCCTTTGCACAGCAAGCTTCTCTTCGTGGGTTAGTTCTTTACTCAGAAAAACCCGGAGGGGCGTCTGGGTGGCTCAGTCAGGTAAGTGTCTCTTGATCTGGGCTCAGGTCATGCTTTCTGGGGTTCATGAGTTCAGGCTGACAGTTCGGAGCCTGCTTGGAATTCTCTCTCTCTCCCCCTTTCTCTCTCCGACCCTCTCCTCTTCTCTCTCTGTCTCTCTTTCTCAGAATAAAGAAAAAAAGAAAGAAACCCCGGATGCACATGTCTTCCCCTGAACCTATACTGGCCTGGAATGTCCAAAATGTAGAATGAACAGGTCACATAAACTAGCAACCAGGAAAACAAAACAAACAAAAAACAACACACAGAAAAATAGAACAGGTTCCCCAAAACCAATTAGCAATAACCCAGTTTTCATTTTTTCACTACGCATGAAGACAACTGCGCTGCTCCCCTGTGCGTCATCCAGGCTTCAGGGGATTCTTTGAAAGCACGCTTCAAAGTCACGGTTAGGTGTGCTGAGGACAGTTCCTGGGCCTGGGACAGCTTTCTGATCGGTTGCTGACTAAGAGCTTGGGCCTCTAGTGCTTGACTTAGTGCTTGCTGGCTGGGTAACTCTGAGATAATTTTTTGATAGTTTCATGACTCCATGTTCCTATCTGTAAAATGGGAGTAAAAATAGTCCCTTTTTATACGGTTGTTGGGAGGACTGAGTAATGTATGTAAAGCACTCAGAGCCACTCACCACAATGACAGATACTCAATAAATGGTCACAGTCAACCACTTTATCACCACCATCTGCTTGATAATATGTCACAAAACTAAAGAATTTGTTTTTTTAGGGGCGCTTGGGTGGCTCAGTCGGTTAAGCCTCCGACTTCAGCTCAGGTCAGATCTCACGTTCGTGGGTTCGAGCCCAGTGTCAGACTCTGTGCTGACAGCTAGCTCAGAGCCTGGAGCCTGCTTTCAGTTCTGTGTCTCCTTCACTCTCTGCCCCTCCCCCTCTCATGCTCTGTCTCTCTCTGTATCAAAACTAAATAAAACATTAAAAAAATTTTTTTAAATAATAAAAAAAATTAAAAAATTTTTGTTTTTTTAAAACTGTCAGAGAAATTTTACTTGGGGATTTAGACCTCTGAGTACTTGTACTTCCCCACCCTCCCCCTTCACCAGCCTCACCTTTGGGAAGTAATCACAAATAAAACCAAGATCATGTAAGTGGTTTCAAAAAATAACTATTAATTACACTATACATTTTTTTTTTATCGTATCTCCATTGGAGAGTATTTAGTGCTTCATAAAGGAAGGTGGACCACCCGACACTGTCTTCTAAGGACTTAAGTAATCACTGTCTCTACAAATCCTCTCCCACAGGGCTGGGCACATCGGCTTCTCAGAGGTCAGCTCCATGAAAAAAGGAAGAAGGAACAACCTGAAGTAAAACTTCTCTTCAGTGATCACATGGCCTTGATGAAAGTTTTGCGTGTATTAAGTAGATTTCAAATAGAGTCTACTGTTGCTGCGTACCAAACAACAGAAATCTAAATGTGCATGAGTGTTCTGGAACTCCTAGCTCTCCTGAGGGCTGGCTGGTCAGTCGGGCCACTCTGGGAGTGACACAGTCGACATAGTGTAAGAGGACACAGTGTAACAGGAGACTGGATGCAGGATCCCTGCCCCTTCTAGGCAACAAGGAGCTGCCTCTGCTATTATTCCATTTATCTGGGCACCTACACCTTGTGGGGGCCAGTGCCTTATAAAGGGCTTTTTAAAAGTAGGCTCCACACCCAATATGGAGTTTGAACTCACTTCCTTGAGCTCAAGTCACAGGCCCCACGCCCAACATGGGGCTTGAACTCACGACCTTGAGCTCAAGAGGTGCACACTCTACCAACTAAGCCAGACAGGTGCTCCTATATAGGACTTTGTCGGGGTGCCTGGGTGGCTCAGTCGGTTGAGTGTCCGGCTGCTCCTCAGGTCATGATCTTACAGTTCATGGGTTCAAGCCCAGCATCGGGCTCTGTGCTGACAGCTACCTGAGAGCCTGGACCCTGGAGCCTGTGTTCAGATTCTGTGTGTGTCTCTCTCTCTGATCCTCCTCTGCTAACGTGCTCGCTCTCTCGCGCGCGCGCTCTCTCTCTCTCTCTCTCTCCCCCCCTCCTCAAAACAACAAAAAAAAATGTTTTTTTAATTTTAAAAATAAAAATAAAAAACTAAAGTCTACTTTGTCTTATAAAAAAAGTGTGACCGTCACATGGTCCAGCGGCTAACCAAGCCCGGCAAAAGTGACTGCAGCTATCAAGTCCCATTTCATGATATGTCTTTATCGCAGGTAAAAACACAGACAAGCAGGCCAAGTACGTCTTGCAGCAGAAGACACAAAGCCAGGGTGAGCCCCCTGTTAGCGCCAGTAGAATGAGAAGCACTGTGATTACAGAGAACATACTCCACCCTGGAAAACAGGAAGCCCAGAGGGCACATGGTTACAGATGACTCGCACAGACTCGCACAACAACGGTATCTCAACGGCTGACCAGGAATGTTTCTGAGTTCCTCTGGCACAGGCCACCTGTAGTGCTGGCTGATCACGCCTCATGGTGGCAGAGCATGAGCAAGGTCAACAAATCAGGAATGATACGAAAGAGCAGTACCTGGGAGGCTCAGTTAATTAAGCTTCTGACTTCGGCTTCTGACCTCGCAGTTTGTGAGTTCGAGCCACACATGGGGCTCTGTGTTGACGGCTCAGAGCCTGGAGCCTGCTTGGGATTCTGTGTCTCCCTCTCTCTCTCTGCCCCTCCCCCATGTTCATTCGTTCTCTCTCTCTCTCTCTCTCTCTCTAAGAAATAAATTTTAAAAAAGTGAATAACATGAAAGTACTCTACTCTTGTCCAATCAGCTCAGGGGCCTCATGGACTTCTATTTCATGCTGACTTAGGACAGAATTATCAGAAAAAAACAAGTGAATTAGGAAGTAATGCACAGACCCCCACGTATGGTTCATAAAAATAGCCATGCCATAAGCACAAGAAATACAACTCCCACCTCGAAATAGGCCTGACTGGTTTTAATAAAGTGAAATATCTGTGGGGCTACCTATGACATGAAGACACTTTTCAGAGAGCCAGCTAGCCACTCAGAAAATACCTGATCTCTATCCCTTCCACAAGTGCCAGTGTAAACAGCTTGGCCATGGCCTTTCAGGGACAGAGAACAAAGGGGCCAAAGACACAGGCTTAAGTCTATTCAATGTTACACATGCTCCTTTGAATAATGATCCAAGGGCTGACTATTTTCATATTTTTCTGCCAAATATGTCCATCTGGTTCCCAAAATGACAAAACTACTCATAGGAATCGACTGGCATTAAAATCTTTTCCTCCATGGGGCGCCTGGGTGGCTCAGTCAGTTGAGCATCCAACGTTGGCTCAGGTCATGATTTCGTGGTCCGGGGGTTTGAGCCCCACATCGGGCTCTGTGCTAACAGCTCAAAGCCTGGAGCCTGCTTCAGATTCTGTGTTTTCCTCTCTCTTTGACCCTTCTCCACTCATGCTCTGTGTCTGTCTCTCTCTCGAAAATAGACATTAAGAAAATTGTTTAGAAAAGCAGGAGAAAATTTAAAATAAGGTAGATTTATAATGAAATGGAAAGATGTCAAAGACCTAGATCATCAAGCAAAGAGAGAAAGTCGTGGAACAAGGCATACAGTGGGCCAGATAGTGTTATGCATCCATATACATCCAGACGCAAGGATTCTGGAAGGACACACAGTAACCTGATCAAAGTACTCTATCTCCAGTAAGGGGACTGAGGAAAGATAAGGGTGTATTTGCCCTTTATCAGAAGTTAACTTTTTTTTTTAACCACAAGAAGCAATTCATGTACTACTCTTATGACTAAAATTAATTTTTTTTAAACTCTAGGACAAAAGTTCTGAATAAGATCTTTTTTCAGTTGAGTGCATCATAGCTACACTTGTCTCCAAGTTAATAACCTTTCCTGTTTGTGCTGCTGTGTTGTTGGTAACATTTCCAATTACGGCATAAGGTTGAAGTTCGTGTCAACACAGGAAGGGATTTAATCTTAAATTACTTACTTTAGTAGATCCCAAGATTGTCTAAAGATAAGTATATCTGCATGTATTGGTTAAACGTTTTAATGAAAAATTGGGGGGAAATGATAGCAACTGTATTGGCACAAGGAGGACTTGTGAAACTTGAAACATATACTTTGAGAACATAGAAAAGGTGCCTTTCCCTACTTTAAAAAAATTTTTTTAATGTTTGTTTTTCAGATAGACACACATCACAGTGGGGGAGGGGCCGAGAGAGAGGGAGACACAGAATTCCAAGCAGGTTCCCAGGTCTGAGCTCTCAGCACAGAGCTCAATGTGGGGCTCAAACCCACGACCATGAGATCATGAAGCTGAAGCAAAGTTAGACACTTAACCCACTGAACCACCCTGGTGCCCCTCTCTATTGTTGACTAAATAAAGTGTAGCATTTTTCTCTGAAAAGCTTTACCAAGGTATAATTTCTTAGTCCTGATTTGAAAAGCACTACAGTTGCAAGAAAGCTTAACAGTACAGGGAACTCTGGCAAAGGGGGACAGGGCAGACCGACACATGTGTCACTGGGCACGCACAGAGCCACCCAGGTCACAGAGGTGGGCTCCCCCATCTGGAGCGAAGCCGAGGCAGGCGGCCCTGCATGGTGTTTCCACTAATGTACAAGTCGAGTTACAGGTGTCTTGGTGACTGCCCCAGTTGAAAAAAGATCACCCCTTTGACATCCGTATCTGTGCACCACGAGGCAGTGATCTTGTTACTGTGGAGAATCTCTGAACATCTGCTGCAGAAGGGCAGCTTAGGAGAGCAGCTGGCATAGCGCCCAGCACTCACGGCATCCCCTTGATACGCGTTGGGCAGATACGGATGAATCCGGGGGTGTGAGCTCTGGGCACAGAATTCTCAACAACTAAAGGAAAGAAAATTTTATTTTTATTTTAATTTTAAGTAATCTCCACACCCGGTGTGGGTCTCAATCTCACAACCCTGAGATCAAGAGTCACACCCTCTTCCAACTGAGCCAACCAGGTGCCCCTGGAACATTGTTTTAACTAAGGAAATACAAAATAGCCCATCTTTCTGTGTTGTATCCACACTCCTCTGAATCAGAATTATCAGCACAACAGAAGCAAATGTAGCACTTGCCACAACACTGAGGCAGGGGGCCACCACAGCAAAGACATCTGAAGGACTCACAGCTGTTTCAAGTTCACAAACCCAACCAGTCATTGTAGCTGCAAAGAACTTTTCAGAAACATCAGAAAGTAAGGCGGGTAAGTTTTCACAGGATGCAAAGTACATTCCAGAAACATCAGAAAGTAAGGCAGGTACGTTTTCACAGGGTATCTGATTTCATTTAAAATGCTCACAAATGTATGATGGACAGTGGAGATGGGGTTTGAAGGAAAAGAAGATGGTGGCAATGTCAGGTCAGATCTTTTTTCCATCAACCTGTCAAGTAACAACCAGAAACTAATATTACTAAATTAAAATAAAAACGGAAAGGGTGCCTGGCTGGGTCAGTTGGTGGAGCATGCGCCTCTTGCTCTTAGGATTGTGAGTTCAAGCCCCACATTGGATGTAGCGCTCACTTTAACTAGGGGACATCTCAGTGGCTCAGTTGGTTAAATATCCGTCTTTGGCTCTGGACATCATCTTGCAGTTTGTGAGGTCAAGTCCCGCAATGGGCTCTGTGCTGACAGCTCAGACGCTAAAGTCTGCTTTGGATTCTGTGTCTCCCCCTCTCCCACTGTTGCTCTGTCTCTGTGTCTCAAAAAATTAATAAACATTAAAAAAATTAAATAAACAGAATAAGGAAAATATAATAAAATTAATATATGATAAAATACAATAAAATTAAAACTTAAAGAAACCATCAAATAATAAATAATATAACTACAAAAACAGCAAGTTGGTTACCAATGAAAATAAATAATTCTGGCCATTCAACAAAAGAAGAACAAGCAAGAAGCTCACACACTCACGTCCACACAAAACACCCACAGTAAAAGTATCCATATTACTATGTCTTTAGAAAAATATATTTAAGATCCGAGCAGATGAAAGGCTAGATACAAAAAGCTCTCTAAAAGAGACCACGAGATCCAGAAAAGAGGACACTGAAGTTTCTAAAAAATATGAGAAACAAAATAAGGAAAATATTCCTGAAAATAAAGTTTATGTTGGATTATTTCTCAGGTTTCTCCCAATACTGAAATAGTATTTCTGTAGCAAACGCTGGGTCAGACTTTCTCCAAAGGAGCCTCAAGGTCAAGCTGCCAACTCAGGACCCACTTAAGTGTTGTTCCATGCTAATAGAGAATGTGAGAGGGGAGAGACCTACGTTTTGAAGACTTGGGAATTTCAGTGGCCTGCCAGTAGTCGTAATCTATCAGATAATCTTACAAAAACATTTTCTAGATTTAACTGCCCCCCCCCGACACAGAGCAATACTTTAGGTAGGTAGGTAGGAAGGTAGGAAATGTGTGAACAGAAAAACAGATGGACAGATATACCTATGGATGTATGAATGGATTTAGGGGTGTGTGGGTGGACTGACAAATGGATGGGCAGACGGGCAGATGGATGGATGCTTGGGTGGGTGTGTAGATTGATGGAGGGTTGGGCGGGTGGTGGGTGGACAGACAGGTGGATGGGTACGTGGTTGGGAGGACAGGTAGGTGGATGGACAGACAAGTAAAAGCCTGAAGGCAGGATAGAGAACTTGCCTGCACGGCCATCTCTTTGCTCTCTCTCCCAGGACACAGGGACCACTCAGAGAGGATAATCGGTGGTCATCGCTGCTGATTTCCATTCCACGTGATGGAGTTTTGGGGCAAAGGCATGGTCCGATTAGATCCTGCGTTGGTAACTGGCAGACGGTCCACAGGACTGCTGACGATGAGGACTGCAGCTGTGGAGCTGCTGGCTCCCCCCGAGGTTGTGAGAGTCAGGCTAAGAAAGGAGAGGAAGCCCTCGTGCTGCAGGAAGATGCCAAGTCTTAGAGCAAATGGTCTCTTTGGTCTCCTTATGACACAACTCTCAGGACAACTCAGAACAGGTGTAAACAGGAATTTGAGGAGGAAGCTGAGAAAAGAACAGAGACTTGAGGCTTTCTTGTTCTTGCTGTAGATTTACTTTATTTTTAGCAAGTAAACTAGTCACATGATGGAGTTTTATCTTCGATGGGCTTTGAGACGCTAGACAAAGAAATCTTCCTCGGCCAACACAGGAGCCTCTCTCTTTTACCAGAGACCGAGAATGTGTGGGCTTTATGTCCCGCATTCAGGCCTGCGCACTGAGAGACACTAGGTCACTCATCAACCTTCATCTACAAAGCTTATCTATTTTTTTTTATTTCTTCCTGGAGGATTTAATACAATTATTTTTTCTGGACACTCCTGCCAGGGCAATGCTGGATTAAGCACTTTCAAATACAAATGATGCTCGACCGACACGAGCCAAAGAAGAGAAGGGCACTGATGCTCTTATAGTGAACTCGCTCCTGATGTGGTAATGGACTGGGAAACACGGTCCCATCGTCCTTCCAGGATAAAGGGATCAGTTCTGAATGGTGATGAGGGTGAATCAGGTGTTAATAGGAACCTGACCCTGAAGCCATGGGAGTATCACAAGCGTCTCCTGTAGCAAGGATGTGTGGGGTCCGTGTGGTCAGGGCCCTGTACACTGGGCGCCCTCTCTCACTACCCCCCAGACTCCATATGACCAAAGCTGCACTCCAGCTCCAACAGCGAACCAAGTGTCAGGTCCTCCCTCCTCAGCCAGGCCGAAGGACGTGTCTTGGGCCCTTAAGGGAACTGCTTCCTGGTAAAATGGAGACAGCAGCAGCAACCAACCTCAAGAAGACGACGAATTTCATAAAATTGAGATGGGGAAGAGGTGAGACGGCACATTCGCAGGGGGAGCCTAGGCTCACCTCTTCCCTGGAACAGCCAGGTAAGTATCAAGTCATCCTCAACACCAGGAAATCCATCTGAGGACCAAAGAATCAGACCCCACAACTATAGGGAGAGAAGAGGCCGCATCGTGGAGGGTAAGAGGTGGGGAGACAAAACAATCATGGGTGCTGCAGAGAAGACCTGATCACAGGGGGAGGGGAGAAGGAGGGAGAGACAGAGAGAGAGTGAGAGAGCAGCACACAGGGGGTCACACACAAGAAAAGCACTCCCCCAAAACCGATGAATAGGGGAGTGAGAGGGGTCAACTGTCAGGGAGCCCCAATTCTTGGGTCTCCAGAGATGTCAGGCTGGGCAGGCATGCAGTTCAGCAGGCACAGCAGGCTCCTGTGGAGAAGGGAGGGGGCCCAGAGCAGCCAGTGCCTTCTGAGGGTCGCCTGGGTCTTCCTGTGAGAGACAGCTCCCTTCCCTGGAGGGTATCTGGGAGGGGCGGCACTGCCTCTCTGGGGACCAAGAGCCCATGGGCTCCACTGAGCCACCAGGTTCTTGAGCACATGGGGGAGGGACATCTGCTGAGGGCAGCTAACCCGGAGGCCGGCTTCTTGCAGGGCTTTCCTCTAAACACCAAGCGCTTGTGCGTTCATGTAACTGACATGTTGGGACAAACAGCATCAGGTCCAGTGCAGAGAGACCCTCACCCAGAGGATCAGCGCAGGTCGCTGAAGTTCTAGACCCCAGCTGGTGCATCCGAGAACAAACTCGGGTCTGCTGGGCAGGCACACGGCCCAGACACAGACAGGTAAAGAAAGGCAGGGATCCGAGGGACACCCGGGACACACGAGGGGAGACAGTTCTCTCTTCCCTGGGGGCGTCCTGGACAGTGGCAGGTGGGAACCCCCTCTTACCCTCCCCCAGAACCCGGCAGCCATCAGCAAGGGGAGAACAATAGGCAGCATGTCTCGCCCACCACAGAGGCCTGAGCCACTTTCACCGAGCCCATCCCCCGGAAAACTGCAAGTACTTCTGGACTGGACTGGACTGGAGTAAATCTTTCCTCATTACCAAGGTCTAAGGTTTCTCTAAAGCTGGATTCCAAAACTCACACATATTGGTACAGTTGGTAAGATCTATATCTGTTATTAATGACAAACAAAGCATGGGAGAGAATGTGATGTGGACAGCTATCTTTAAACTCCCCTTCTTGTAATTTTTTCATTTGAGCCTTTAGGATCTGATGCTCACTCTCAACAATTTCTTCTCCTTGGGGATTGTAAGGAATTCCTGTGGTATGAAAAATCTTGAAAGGTTGAGTAAACCTTTTGAAAGCGACAGAAGTGTAAGCTGGTGCATTGTCAGTTTGATAGCTTTCAGAATCTCCAAATAGGAAAAACTAAAGAAAAGATGTTGAAGTACGTCTTTGTAAACTTCGCCTATATGGGCAGAAGTGACGATATGAGAAAATGTATCAACACATATATGAACATAACAAAGTTTTCCAAGGGATGGTACGTATGTAGCATCCATTTGCCATAAATCAGTCTCAGACCTCTTGGGCTGACCCCAGAGCGTAGGGATGGAAAATGCGTAGGGTATTACTTACAGGGGCGGGCTCCTTCTCGAGCGGCTTCCCTAGAGATATTAAGTTGGAGATGAGTGCAGAGGCATTTTGATGATGTAATTCATGGCATAAGCGGGCTTCTTCCAGGGCTGAAGAATCAGCAGCCCTAGTAAGCGAATCAGCCTGATGATTTCCTTGAGATAAGGGGCCTGGCAAATGACTATGAGCTCCAATGTGTCAAAGGAAAAAAGACTGAGTTCGGAGGTGGATGAGTCTTTGTGAAGTTAGTGAAGCAGGGGAACACTTGTGGATCGAAACTCGGGAAGAGAGGCTGTCTCAATGTGGGGACACAACCTTGTTATAGAACGTGAGTCCGTATACAAGTTAAAAGGAACCTCAGTCAAACGGGCAAAAGCAGAAATGACTGCCATTAATGGAGCTCGTTGAGCAGAAGGATCCTTGGTGACTTGAACACGGGAATGACCATCAATAATAGTAACAGCCTTTACATTAAGGGAACCATCTGTAAAAACCAAAGCAGGTGGCTGGGGTAAGGGCTCATACCTAGTGTTGTTTGGGAACATAAGGGGAAGAATTTTCAGAAAATGAAAACCTGAATTGGTAGGAAGGTGAAACCCAATTTCTTCAATAAATCCTTCTATAGCAATTTGCCAATCCTCGCTATTTTGACATAAGATGTTTAATTGCTCTGTAGTGTAAGGAACTATTTTAAAGGCCACCTCTTGACCAAACAATTCTTTACTTCGTTTATGTCCCCTGGTCATAAAGGTGGCCACGAAGGAAGGATATGACATGACCTTTTTAGGAGTAGCTGTGAGATGAATCCATTCTAAGGGTCCATCCTGCCAAAGACACACAGTAGGGGTGTGTTTGGTGGGCAGAAGAATTCAAGACAAAGGGTTTTGAGAGTCCACCCTGGATAAAGTTTGATGATTGATGGCCTCGTTGACTTTACACAAGGCCTCTACAGCTTCCTCTGTGAGACTCCATGGAGATTTCGGATCAGGATCCCCTGAAGATGTCAAAAAGAAGCCTTAGATCTGATGTAGTAACTTTTAGATAGGGCAGAATCGAACGAATGTACCTTAAACGTTTTCAAAAATTATTAAAGGAGACTAAATGGTCTTTTCTTAGTTGTGAAGGTTGAGGGGTCACTGTTGGAGTGTTAAGTAATCCTGCCCAAGTAATTAAAGTGCGGTTCCACTTGAATCTTCTCTGGGGCTACTGTTAGACAAAATTGCAGCAGGGAACCGACAATTTCCATTAGGATTTTGTGCAGCACTGGTTCATCAGTGTGAACCAAAAGTATGTCATCCATAGAATAAATGAGGTAGAGGCCATTATAAAAATGTCTGACCAGTTCCAAGGCCATATTTACCAACTTTGGACAAAGTGTAGGGGTATTTTTCATTACCTGTACCAAGACCTTCCACTGATACCTTGGATAAGGGAGCTTAGTTTTCAGAAGGCAGACTAAAGGGAAACCTCTGGCAATCCTTATGATACAGGGGAATGTGAAGAAATCTATCACAATTACTTGAGAACCTTCTGGCACTGCCACAGGGGATGGGCTCCCTGATTGAAAAGGGCCCACACTTTCCATAGTAGCATTTATTGCCCTCCGATCTGGCAACAATCTCCATTTACATGATTTTCTCCTACTAACAAAATGGAAGATTTCCATGGACTAGTGGAAGGGTCAATAGGTCCTTCCTTAAGCTGTTTTGGAAGGTGTCTTGCTGCTGCTATTTTGTCGGAATTGAAAGGCATTGTTCTACCAAACCAGGAGCACCTGACTTCCAGATTATTGGGTCAGCAGGAAAAGAACATATGGCCCCTTCTACGAACCTAGATAGCCAATCTCTTTCTTGACCAATTTGGGTTGTTTTTTTTTTAATGTTTTATTTATTTTTGATACAGAGAGAGACAGAGGATGAGAGGGGGAAGGAGAGAGAGAAGGAGACACAGAACCGGAAGCAGGCTCCAGGCTCTGAGCTAGCTGTCAGCACAGAGCCCGACGCGGGGCTCGAACCCACGAACGTGAGATCTGACCTGAGCCGAAGTCGGAAGCCCAACCGACTGAGCCACCCAGGCGCCCCCAATTTGGGTTTTATATCCATGGGAGTTATTAGACCCTCTTGTGTCTTTTCTAAACTTTTGTTGGGATGAATCCCCACTTGTAACATCTGACTAGTGACCTTGTCACCTGGGGTATAAAGTAACATTCTCATCTGGGATAAAACTTCTTATCCCATGAAGAAAAGGGGATGGAAGGAATAAATTAGGACAAAACATTCCTGAATTGTGTTCCTCATCTGACCATTTTAGAACTTAAGAGCTATTTGCCAAATTAGAAGCCTGTCCTATACCCACAAGAGGAGCAGAAGCATTTAGAGTTGACCAAGCTGATGGCCAATCTATTGCTGCGATGCAGGGGACATCGGCTATGGTGTCTAGAAGTCCTTGTTCAAGGATTCCCTGAATCTATACTACTTTAGTGGACCTGGAGGCCATAATCTACTGTATCTAAAAGGCCATATCACTAGATGCAAAGCCGCATCCACCTCTGGGGGCATTAGGGGCATCCTTTCCTATGTGATAATAAGGCAATAATAATAACTGGGCAATTCTCTGATCCTTAGAAATTTGCTTGGTGAAAGGAGGAGGAGACAACCACACCTTGATCTCTCCCTGATAATCAGCATCAATGGCCCCAGGGATTATAGTGATGCCCTAAAGCGAGATGGAGCTCCGACCCAATATGAGTCCAACTACCCCAGAGAACGGGGGCCCTTTAATACCGGTGGGTATAGTTACAGGAGGTAAATCAGGTGTTAGTATCGTTCTGGTGGAGGAACTAAGGTCCAGTCCTGCACTGCCTGGGGTTGCCCTATAGAGCTGAGAGACTCATCGAAATTGGCGAAATGATTGAGAGGGCTGAGGGATGTTGCCCCAATTAGGGTCGACCCAGGGCTGGCCCCTCAAATTGTTCCCCTGGTCCTGAGATTTTTGGAGATTGGTCCCCAGTGGTTGGACATTTTTATGAAATTTAGATTTCCAATCTTTGGCCCAGTGAAAGCCTTTTTGAACCTAGGGCACATAGTTCTGGGCACATTGTTAGTATTCATCACCAGAGGAACAGGTACGCTTCGCAGAGAGATAATTCCTTTTGACCTAGGGCGGCCTCTACTGAAATGTCCCACTTGACCACAAGAATAGCAGTTCGACATTGAGGAAGGTTTATCGCTCTTTGTACCTCCTGACTATCCCAAGGACCTGACATATTGAGGGTCTGTTTCTCCCATTAAAGCTGCTGCCATAGCCTCGCCCTGGATAAAGGCTGGACTTAAATCTGCGCATTGTTTGACATAATCAGTTAAGGTGCCTGTCTTTCTCATAAGCCATAAAAATACTGGCAATCAGAAAAGGCATTTTCAAATGCTAGTTGTTTAATGAGAACGTCCACGGCCTCATCATTAGTTATCACTCTTCTAACAGCTTGTAGGAGTCTAGATAAAAAAATCCCAATAGCTTTCATCTGATCGTTGTTGGATTTCTCCCAAGGGAGCGGCCTTGCCTGTTGTGACTGGCAAAGCTCTCCATGCATGATAGGCACAATCAGTCACCTGTTGTAAGGTGTCCTGGTCAAGATACATCTGAGCTTGAGCAGTGTCCAAATCACCCTCGCCTAGAAGTTTCCCGAGAGTAATGAATGTCTCTCTTCGTCCTTGTATTTACTGCTGCTCTTTTTCTAGCTAACTCATCATATTCTGCTTTCCACAGCAGATATTGGCCTCCTGACAGGCCTGCTCCTGCAACCTGAATCTTACTTAGGAATCTAAGGCATCATCCAACAGGACATCGGGGCCCGTAGCAATATGAGTGTATAGGATGGAGGCGGCCCATATGTGGCAGAGGTAGTTTTTAGTTCCTTAACAACGTTATAGGGAAGAGGTTCCCAGGAAGGGTCCCCACCAAATTCTAACTTTAGAGCAAGAGGGAAGCAGCAAACAAAATCTGTATCTCCTGTCTTTCTACCTCTTGAACGACAACTCTGAGCCCTACTCCGTTTGAAAGTGGCATGGGAGGAAGAGGCCCAGATGGAGGCAAAGTCCCTGTCGTCTGAACGGGAAAAGCCCAATTGTTTGATGTTAAATTTGAAATCTTCGTAGTGGTGGCGTGGGGGACAGTCCCGGAGTCCACCTTGTTATAATTTGGAGGGGCTGTGAGCTTGAAGACTCCAAAATTCTCTTTTCAGGGCTCTAACACCACCTATCTAAGGGTCAACACAGAAATAAATTCCACCAGGACCTTTTGAGGTCCTTGTGAAATAGAAAGTTGTCTAATTTCGTCTTCAACCTGATTCCAGGTATCTAGGCTGAAAGTTCCTTCCTCGGGGAATAAGGGGAACTGTGTATTATAAAACGTAAAAATCGAGCAGTTAGTTGAGGGCATACCTTTACCCCTTTTGTTGTTAGCATGTTCCGTGTTATACCTATAAAGAATCTCCTTTGCTTAGAGTCTTTATGGCCCATACCATCTCACAAACAGTTCTGTGCTTATCCACCAACTAATCCTACTTATCTTATGTAGGGGAGTCAGTGGCACCCTATGGTGGAACCCTAACCATCCCGCCTAAGGCAAGGACAAAGACTTAGTTTAAAGAGAAAGGCTAACCTTCAGGTACCCGTTGGGGCGCCACTTGCCAGAGTCGCACTCCACCCCCTCCAGGGGTCCCTGAAGGATGGATGGTGTTGGTGAGAGGGATGAGAGAATGATGAGATTCTTTCTGATCACCAGGCAGGCATCTCTGCTCTGACTGAGACTCAGCTTTATTTATGGTTAAGTATATGGGGAACAGCACAGAAGTGGCATTTGCCTTAGACCATGATTTCTGATGACAAATTTCTTTGCTATGAAAAAATTTCCCGGAACACAGATTTGCAGAAGCCTCGTGCATTACCTTTATCAACACTGATTGACGTAGGTGCTTTAGATGCGTATCATATGGGGAAGGAAGGTATCTTAGGCGTTTAAATTCAAGACAATCTTTATAGCGAAGCACAGGTGGAACTTAGTTCTCCCTGAGCAAGGGTCAATAGCCTGTTGCCTAAGGAGGAACTATAAGAAAAACAGGATTCTCAGGAAATGCAATGTTAGCTCCCATAATCACAAAGAAGTTCCTACAATAAGTTTCTTCACAAGGTGCAATCAGCATTTTACAACCAGAATAAGGGGACAATTCACTCTGGATTCCAATCAACAAGGTGCCTGTGGGGTTGGTACTCAAGCCAAAGCAATTGAGTGGGGGTGGATATCGGTCATCATCTGACAGCAGGAGGCCTTGCAAACCTGCCTTAACCTCACAAGGAGTATTCTCAACTAGTGAGTTCAGAATTGCTCCAAAAAAAGCACATATTAAAATTAATGAAACCTAGGCAAAACCCATTCACTAAATCAGAATAGCACAAATGTGTTTTAAGTGTTCACTTTCTATTATTGCCTACAAGTATTTTGGTGTAATGTCTCAACAGAGTGACTGATGTGTTGCTTTCTACTTGACATGTGTAACATGATTGACATTTGATATTCAATTTAATACTTCTGTAATTCTATCTTTCCAGTTGCTTTCTTATATGCACTGTCTGGTGTTTGCTAGAGAGTAGTTTAAAATGATGGTCTTTCCTCATTCATTACATGTCTAGGGTTTGCATCAAAGCAGCATTTTATGACACTGAGCAAAGATAGAATTCTAGGTAAAGGGGAGGCCACGTTCTTTCCATTTCACAGTTTTGCTGCTATGTGGTAACTACAATGTTGAGTACGTTGTTATGAGCAGGGAGAGCCTGCCACGTTGTTTACATTTCTATGGTTACTCTCCACTAGGAATTCTCTGATGTCCACTAAGGGCTGAGGGCCACTTACAAGCACTGACATTCCTTTAACATTTTTCAAGTTTCTCTTAAATGAATTCTGTGATGTCTGTTTAGTTTTGATGGCCAGGGAAAGGCCTTGCCACATTCTTGACATTTGTAAGGTTTCTCTCCAATATGAATTCTGACATGTCGCATAAGGTTTGAGTACCGGCTAAAAGCCTTGTCGCATTCTTGACATTTGTAAGGTTTCTCTGCAGTATGAATTCTGAGAT
Source organism: Mungos mungo (assembly GCA_004023785.1). Taxonomy (NCBI): domain Eukaryota; kingdom Metazoa; phylum Chordata; class Mammalia; order Carnivora; family Herpestidae; genus Mungos; species Mungos mungo. Next base: position 15,751 of record PISW01014223.1, read on the forward strand.
GTTGACTAAAGTTTGATCTCTTGATAAAGGCCTTGCCACATTCTTGACATTTGTAAGGTTTCACTCCAGTATGAATTCTGAGATGTTCACTAAGGTGTGATGGCTAGATAAAGGTCTTGCCACATTCTTGACATTTGTAAGGTTTCTCTCCAGTATGAATTCTGAGATGTAGAGTAAGGCTTGAGTGGTTAATAAAAGTCTTGCCACATTCTTCATTTGGAAGGTTTCTCTCCAGTATGAATTCTGAGATGTTGTCTAAGGTGTGATGGGATTATAAAGCCCTTGCCACATTCTTCACATTTGTAAGGTTTCTCTCCAGTATGAATTCTGAGATGTAGAGTAAGGCTTGAGTACCGGCTAAAGGCCTTGCCACATTCTTGACATTTGTAAGGTTTCTCTCCAGTATGAATTCTGAGATGTTGACTAAGGTGAGATGTCTTGATAAAGGCCTTGCCACATTCTTGACATTTGTAAGATTTCTTTGCAGTATGAACCCTGTGATGCTTAGTAAGGATTGAGTGCTGGCTAAAGGCCATGCCACATTCTTGACATTTGTAAGGTTTCTCTCTAGTATGAATTCTGAGATGTCGAGTAAGGCCTGAGTACCGGCTAAAGGCCTTGCCACATTCGTGACATTTGTAAGGTTTCTCTCCCGTATGAATTCTGTGATGTTGACTAAGGTGTGACGGCCAGGGAAAGACCTTGCCACATTCGTGACATTTGTAAGGTTTCTCTCCAGTATGAATTCTGTGATGTCGAGTAAGCTTTGACTGTCTATAAAAGGCCTTGCCACATTGTTCACATTTGTAAGGTTTCTCTCCAGTATGAATTCTGTGATGTTGAGCTAGGCTTGAGTGGTTTGAAAAGGCCTTGCCACATTGTTCACATTTGTAAGGTTTCTCTCCGGTATGAACTCTGTGATGTACAGTAAGGATGGAGTGCTGGCTAAAGGCCTTGCCACATTCTTCACATTTATATGGTTTCTCTCCAGTATGAATTCTGTGATGTTGAGTTAGGATTGAGTGGGTTCTAAAGGCCTTGCCACATTCTTCACATTCATAAGGTTTCTCTCCAGTATGAATTCTGTGATGTTGAGTTAGGCTTGAGTGGGTTGTAAAGGCCTTGCCACATTCTTCACATTCATAAGGTTTCTCTCCAGTATGAATTCTGTAATGTAGATTAAGTTGTGACTGCTGGCGAAAGGCCTTGCCACAATGGTCACATTTGTAAGGTTTCTCTCCAGTATGAATTCTGAGATGTAGAGTAAGGTTTGAGTGGTTAATAAAAGTCTTGCCACATTCTTCACATTTGTAAGGTTTCTCTCCAGTATGAATTCTGTGATGTTCACTAAGGTGTGATGTATTGATAAAGGCCTTGCCACATTCGTGACATTTGTAAGGTTTCTCTCCAGTATGAATTCTGAGATGTTGACTAAGGCCTGAGTACTGGTGAAAGGTCTTACCACACTCTTCACATCTGTAAGGTTTCTCTCCAGTATGAATTCTGTGATGCTGAGTTAGGCTTGAGTGTCTTGTAAAGGCCTTGCCACATCCTTCACATTTGTAAGGTTTCTCTCCAGTATGAATTCTGTGATGTTGAGTTAGGCTTGAGTGTCTTGTAAAGGGCTTGCCACATCGTTCACATGTGTAAGGTTTTTCGGCAGTTTGAATTCTGAGATGTTGACTAAGGTGTGAGTTGTTGTGAAAGGCCTTGTCACATTCTTTACATTGGTAAAGTTTCTGCTCCGTGACAACCCTGTGAGGATAAGTGACGTTGGATTTCCATTTAAAGGCATGACCGCATTCTTGACATTGGTAAGGTTTCTCTATAATATGGATGCTGTGCTTTCTACTAATGTAGGAGTGCCTCTTTAAGGCCTTGCCACATTGTTGACATTTGTCAAGTCTCTCTCTAATCTGGATTTGCTCATGTCTATTCAGTGATGAGCAGTCCTTAAAGGTTTGACCACATTCTTCACAGTTGTAGGACGGGTCTCCAGCATGCATTCGCTGACGTCGAGATAGTGTTGAGTGCCAATGAAAGGCTAGGCCACAGTCCTTACAAGTGTACCTTTTCTCTCCAGTACCAGTTGTCTTCTGTATATTTAGTCTTGGTGACTGACTAAAGTTTCCAGATGTATTACATGTGGATGGGTTTTGTCCCACACAAATTGTCTGTTGATCACCAACACTGGAGGACAGCTGCAGGGCGTTGCCAAGTTCTCTATATTTATAAGGATTGTCTTCCCGATGCATACTCCTCTGTATGATACATTTAGGTCTTTGAGACAAGACTTCCTCACCTTTATTACATTCAAAATGGATTTCTGGCAAATGAATACGCAGACATTTGTTAATATTGGAACCCTGGTTAAATTTTGCCTCAGATTCACTGCAAACAGCAATTCTATGTCCATTCAAAATCATCTCGTAATTTTGTTGGGTTGACCTCTTTCTGATGTGCCCCCCAAGTTGATGCCACTTAACACTTTCTTCTTCAGTTTTAAATCTATGATTCTCAGAAACACTTGAGTGAAAGGTTAGTCCGATCCCATATTCCAATTGGGTCAAATACTTATTTTCAACTTGAATGAGGTCACTTTCCTGATGTTCAAATTTTTCTTTCAACAAATATTTATGTTTGAATATTTGCTTTGAGGTTTTGGTTACTGAAACACGTTGCTTGACAGAAGTAGCCAACATGAAAGGAGAGGTTTTGTCAAATACTTTATATTGTTCACCACTTGGGGTAGTGAGATTCTTCCTGTGGGCAGATGTCTCTGTTTGGAGATGGCCGTCAGGATATGGTTCATGCCCTTCACTCTCCCCATTGTTGACCCGTTCTATCATTAAATGAAAATTCTCAAGGGGACTACGTGCCCTGGTTGACACTTTTTGAAGAGAATGTTCTAAGCACGGCATTGGCAGGAATCTCTCAGTACATTGCGAAGATACAGCTGAAAGACACCAAATAACAGGCAAGAAACATCATCCCCCTGACTACTCTCAGATGAATACACTGTAGAGCTCTATTATACAAACTTAAAAGCAATCAGAAAACGTCAGCCAAAAGTTTGAGAAGGGATCATCAAAACATGCACATGGACACAAAACTTGCACACAACACACAGACCACATAGCCTAAAAGAAAATTTTGTAGTACTGTCATGCGACAGTGCAAATCATTTTCCTATACCTCAAATAACCAGGAAAAGTACCACACGAAACCAAAATTACCACAGAAGGAATCTTAAACCTACAACTGAAATCAACAAAATAGGATACAGTAAAGCTAAGACCATATCAAACATAGGAAGTATTGGCTTTCAGAAAAGATCAACAAAACTGATAGACCTTTCAATCAAGGATGAATGAAAAAGACACCAACATTAGTTGCAGCAGTGCAGTGAAAGCAGACAGATTGCAACTGACACTGCTGAAATAAAAAGTTGTGTAAGAGGCAACAATGGATAATTATATGCCCACCAACTGACACCAATAGATGAGAATGAAGTCAAAAAATGGTACAACCAACTATACTCCATCATGAAAAAATATCACTACTGCCTACATTTAAGAAGATTGAAAGGGCAATTGAAAAAAACACAACAAAAAAAGAAAAAGCTAACTCCAAAGAAGGAAAAGTACTATGTCTGATTATTTTACTGGATCATTCAAACAAACACTTCAGGAAAAGTACCTCATATCTTCACAAGAATTCCCAAGGGGTGAAGACAAGGGAATATATGAAAATACTCTCTGTGGTACTAGCATTACCAGGTTACCCAATCAAAGGAACACACTCCTGCAAAAAAGACCAGAACCCAAGAAAAGTGTCCCGGTTCATAGATGACATGATCTATAGAAAACCCCATAGAATCCTTACGTTTATTTTGTATTATTTCGGTCAACGATTATATCGTTTCAGCTAAGTTTTTACGACTTCTAAATTTTCTATTTTTTTTAATGCTATAAATGCTTCAGATAAAGAAAATATTGATATAAATAACACGACACCAAAAGGAACTATAAAAGGAAGACAGCTGATATTTTGTAGAGGAAGGAATAGAAAAGCAACATCTGAAATCATTTTATTTAGAAAGAAAAAACAAGAGGTGAGGAAAACGGAAACCAGAATAAGAAAATAACATAACATTGAAAGGAATGTCCAGTTTAGGAGAAGAACAAAACTGGGAATCCTTCAACTACATATACAATGATATACTGTCAAGTCAAAAACTAGGAAAGAAATTCACTAGGGTGCTTGGTTGCTCAGCTAGTTAAGCGTCTGACTTCAGATCAGGTCTTGATCTCAGGGTTAGGCAGTTTGTGCCTTGCGTTGTGCTCTGTGCTCACAGCTCTGGGACTTGACCCTGCTTGGATTTCGTGTCTCCCACTTTCTCTGACCCTTCTCTGCTCGTACTCTGTGTCTCTCACAGAAAGAAACATAAAAAAAAAAAAAAAGATTTCTACTTAATGCCGAAAAATGCACAAGATGCTAAGATTGAAATAGGACTCTTAAACCCAAGAATTCAGAAATCTTCTTAGACCCATAAGAAAAATGAAAGTGAATTCAAAATAAAAAATCTCTCGTCACAGAAAGGCCCAAGATCACATGCATTCGTTTGTCAATCCTGACATGTAAAAAAATAACTAAAGATAATCTATTTAAAATCCTACAAATAGTGAAGAGTGGAGACATATTCAAAACTAGCCTGTGAGGCCAACATTCCTCTGACACCAAGCAGAATTAACACAATATAAAAACTAAAACAAAAACAAAATGTCTGCTTGTCTGAAAGAAGTCTTGCCACTCTGCCTTTCGTTTCACATCCAGTGGCATGCTATGTGTTCTTCCCTTTCCCCATGGTCAATCTGCAGGTGTGTTTATGTCTAAATGAGTCTCCTAAAGGCAGCAAATACTTTTGTTTGTGTGTGTTTTTGCTGTTGTTGTTTGTTTTTCCCATTTTGATACTCCTGCATATGGATGTCTGTTTTCCTCCAGGTACATGGAAGATTTCTCCTACGATTTCGTGAAATAAATGTTCTGTTTCCTGTTCTCATTTTCTTCGGACTTCCATAATACAAATATTATTACATTTGATGGAGTCTCTGAGCCCTATGTCAATACTGCTGTATGATTCTTCTCCTGTATTTTGCTTACATTCATTATTTTTATTGTTTTTTCTTCTAGGTAACAAAGGCATTCTTCTGTTATTTCCAACATGCTGTTCACTGCTAAGCCTGTTACCAATATTTATTTTATTTAAAAAATGAAACCTGCTTATTTTTTGAGAGAGATACAGAGAGTGTAGGCAGAGGAGAGGAAGAGAAAATCCCTATCAGGTTACAGGCAGTCACTATAGAGACCAGGATCCTGCTCTATTTCCCAAATTGTGACCTCATCACCTCAGGCAAATTCAAGAATTGGATGCTTCATTGGCTGACCCACCCAGGTGCCCCTGCACTGCATTGTACACCTCTGTTTGATTCCTTTTAAAGAGTTTTAGCACCCTGGTACGGTTCTCACTATTCTTTTCACACCCAGAGAGGAGCCTTATGAGTGTCTGTTGCCTTAAATTCTCCATCAAGCATGTTACTAATAACTGCTTCACTTAAATCTTTCTTCGTGGCCATATCTTGTTCTGTGACTTTGGATAAATTCTTCCACCTTGGCATTCTGTCTAAGGCTCTGTATCCCTCTGTATGTTAGAAGATGCACTTAGGTCTCCTGCCAGATCATTTAAGCCAGTGGCCTGAGATGCAGTCTGTGACTGCTATGGACAGCGTCGGGTCCCTGGCTTAAACATGGTAAGTCATCACTAGGGGCGCTGTGGTCGCTTGTGAATCGATACCTGACATCAACTTCACCAGAACTGAGGCGCCGCAGAACCGTCTGGTGAGGTTCGTGGTGTGGGCAGCAGCTTGTACAGGTCTCCTGGGGCAGGGGCTGACCTTGCTGGGACTGAGGCAGGCTTCACAGACAAGGGCAGTACCAACTGAGCACAGGGAGCTGGGGGCTTGGAGGAAGCAACACAGATATCCAGGGTCCCTACTGAGCTACTTCCCTCGGGGCGCTCTGTGTTGATACTGACAGGCATCAGAGAGAAGGAGCTCCAGCTAGGGCTTTAGTTCACCAGGCATGTCCGAGAATTTGGCCTGTCAGAAAGTGCTTCTCGAGTAGTGAATATTCTCCCCCTCTGTGTATTCCAGTCAGATGACTTGGCCACACTGACTACCCCAGGTCGTTGGCCTGCCTTCTTTTGGGAAGCAGCACAGTGCCCACTTGCTCTATCCCAGGCAAGCCTGATGATCCTGAAAACTCCAGGCTTCAAGACTGGCTAGCTT
>PISW01014224.1:0-22114 GCA_004023785.1 Mungos mungo
CAATACAAGTGAATGGATAGATGCATGGATGCTTGGACTCTAGACAGAAGACAGGGATGGATGGATGGGTAGATGGATGAAGGGCTGGTTGGTGAGTGGATGGTTGGGGAAACAAGTATTCACACCAGATCATCCATTGAAATCCCTGGAGATTCTTCTTCGCCTTCACTGTGGCTCTTCCACGAATGGATTTCTGTAGCAAGTAGAGGTTGTTCCTTCTGGGACTTCCTTTCAACACCTCTCTTACAATCTTTGTTTATAACCTCCCCAACACAAAAGCACAGGTACCTTAACCTCTTACTGTGGATAGGGAAATGAGAACCACTTGCTTTTCCTCCTTTTCTTGGCACATGTTCTAGTATTGGAGGGAAGAATTATGAATACTGGTTTTGCAGTGGTTGATTATCTGGCCATGTAAAGTCCTTTTTTTTTTTTTAATTTGGCCATGCAAAGTCCTTTTAAAAAAGCAATCAGCCTCATGCAAAATAAGACATGAGAGTTCTGTATATTCCTAATAAGTTATCCACCTGTGGGCCTTCTCTATATGGGATGCACTGGGACAGTATGATTAAAGCAGTGCCAGGGTGTTGATTCTCTTGGTTCAGCATGTAGACAGCAGGCCCCTTATGTCTTGAGCTCTTGCACCTGTTAACTCTGATACCTTAAAGTACAGAAGGACATCATTATCTATTTCCCTGTAGATTATACAAACAGGAAGGAAACAATCATTTTTTATATAGGAAGTTAGCAGAAAGCATTATAAGGAGATTGGCCCCTGGAATATTCCCATGGGCAAAGTTTTATGTTAGTATTCTTTGTTATTATCTTCTCTGGACACCTCAACCTACACTGAAGTAGAAAAGCCAATAATATGTTTATTATTAACCAAGTCTTGCTTTTCTTTTATTTTCTTGCATTGCTTAACTTGTAGGCACAGAAATGTGGAATTCCTATTTTGGCTGTGTTTTGAGTTCTAAATGATAAAATGGTCCCTTGGGTGAGGTGTCTGCCACTTTCAGAATATACAGTGATTTTTAAAAAAAAATAGCCTATATGGTCAATGTTTATGAAACTGTGTCATCAAGTGGCTTCCACAGTTTGAGTAAATCAATATGTAAATGAAAGTTTATGAGAATATTACAGAGTTTATCAAATAGAAAGGGATCTCTGAGATGTGCTATGGTCAGAGAAGGTTCCTAGAGCAGAAGTTCCACCAATGGCAGTTTGTTTTCAGATGACACAATTCAGTTGTGCCCATGGATTTCAAGATTTAAGAACTCAGAAATATGGTTGTTTTTATTTTTTATTTATTATTATTTTTAAAATTTATTTTTGAGAGACAGAGAGACACAGTACCAGCAGGGGAGGGTCAGAGAGAGAGACACACACAGAATCTGAAGCAGGCTCCAGGCTCTGAGCTAGCTGTCAGCACAAAGCCTGGCCGACGCAGGGCTCAAACCCATGAACTGTGAGATCATGACCTGAGCCAAAGCCAGACACTCAACCGACTGAGCCACCCAGGCGCCCTTATTGTTGTTTTTAAATGTTTATTTATTTTTGAGAGAGAGAGAGAGGATGAGCTGGGGAAGGACAGAGTGAGAGGGGGACAGAGGATCTGAGCCAGGCTCTGCAATGACAGCAGCAAGCCTGATGTGGGACTCAAAATCACAAACCCTGAGATCCTGACTTGGGCCAGAGTCAGGCTCAACTACTGAGCCACCCAGAAACCCCTTATATTTTTTTAATAAACAGGCACAGAGAGTGTTTATGATTTGGATGAGGGAGGGAAGAAGAGGGGATGAAGGGAGCACTATCAAAAGCAGAACTGCTCAGAGTGCCTGCGATGATGGTACTAATGGACAGTGGTAGAATAGGTGGATTGCTGCTAGATGTGGTCTTGCTTACCAGGGATATTCTCTCTGTAGCCCAAGATTCTTTTATGAATTGTGAGATTAATGCATCCAATGAATATTTACCATTTGTTTTCTTTTCTACAAAGATTTATTTGGAAACATTTTACATTTTATGGAGCTCCTGGGGCTTCAATGCAGCCATTTTCTAAGAAGTGATATTATGGATTCTTTAAAGAATGAGAACTTTGACCTAGTGATAGTTGAAAATTTTGACTACTGTCCTTTCCTGGTTGTTGAAATGCTTGGAAAACCATTTGTGTCCATTCTCTCTTCCTTGTTTGGCACTCTAGATTTTGTACTACCAAACCCTCTGTCTTACATGCCAGTATTTAATTCTTTGCTAACTGACCACATGGACTTCTGGGGCAGAGTGAAGAATTTTCTGATGTTCTTTGACTTCACTATGAAGCAAAGGCAAATCCAGTCTACGTATGACAATGCCATCAAGGAACATTTCCCAGAAGGCTCTAGGCCGGTTTTGTCTCATCTTCTGAAGAAAGCAGAGTTGTGGTTTGTTAACTCAGACTTTGCCCTTGAATTTGCCAGGCCCTTGTTTCCCAACACTGTGTATGTTGGAGGCTTAATGGCCAGACCTGTTGAAGCAGTACCACAAGTAAGTGAAAGTGTAACTCTCTATATGGGCCTCATGCAGAGCTCTTTAGTGCAGAGTTGGTGACTACCCTGCCAGTGGAATCCTGGGAAGGAAGTAGGGTGAGGCAAGTGAGCCACCTATGACATGCTTTTTAAGGGACTACTAATTTTCAGGGCCATGCAATGATAGTGTTAGGACTTGCACAACTCTGAGATTGAGGGCCTCCTTAAATGGTACACCCAGGGTCCTCTTTAGTCCTGGCTTTGGTAGGATAAGCTCCTTATTTTAATTTTAGTTATCTCTACACTCAGCATGGGGCGTGAACTCAGCACCCTGAGGTTAAGAATAGCATGCTCCTCCAAATGAGCCACCCAGCACCCTTGGAGAAGCCTTTTAATATGTTGATATTTTCATGTGCATTTTGTATGATCGTATGTATAGTAATTATGTGGCAAGTATCCATTACATGGGAGAACTGTTAAAAGAGATGAGTTACTCAAAATGAAACATACAATATGAGGATGTAATCAAGGTGTGACTGCGTGGTAACAACTGCAGGCATCATCTCCAGCATCCTCTATCTTCTGATGTGATTGATCTGAAGTTAGGCCTGGGCATTGTAAGTTGTGAAAACTGCTAAGTTGGTTTGAATGCATAAACTGAGAACTATTGCAATAGAAGTTTTTTTTAATGTTTATTTTATTTATAGAGAAAGAGAGAGGGAGAGAGAGAAAGAGAGAGAGAGAGAGAGAGAGAGAGAGAGAGAGAGAGAGAGATCATGAGCAGGGGGAGACTAAGAGAGATGGAGACTGAGAATCCCAAGAAGACTGCACTGTCAGTGCAAACCCCAAAGCAGGGCTCGAACTCAAGAACCATGAGAACATGACCTGAGTCAAAATCAAGAGTCAGAAACTTAAGCAACTGCCCCACCCAGAGGTTCCTCTGCCATAGAAGTTTAATTGTTCTTAATTTTTATTTACTTTTGGAGTTATTAAATGGAGGGGAGCCAAGATGAGTTGGCTTCCTGTTGCCTATCAGCACTGGGTCGACATTTTATGGAATTTATCTTATATAATTTCTTGCCACCTGGAGGGAAGTGTGATGATCTCCATTTTTATAAATGAGGAGACAGAGACTTAAGTGGTGTATAAGCGACTTTCTCAGTACCATTCATTGCAGAGCTGGGGAGAGCCTATGTGTCAAGTGTCTATGCTTCCTCTATTGACCTTGCAGTGAGTGAACAGGGAGAGTTGGGGAATGATCCATGGGCTAGACGGGCTTTGAATTGGTGGTAGTTTTTAAGGGATGGAGCTAGAAAAAGGTGTTCCAGCTAGAGAGAACAAGTAGTTCAAAGTGTTAAAGTAAAAGTAAGACAGGCATGATTCTGGATACCCTTGGTGACTCTAGCTAGACTGGATCAGAAGATTCAATTGTGTAAATATAGCCAGGCCAGAATGCAGAAGACTTTGCTTGATAGAAGGGTGGGTCAGGTCTTGGTTATAGGGAAGGGAGAGGGAGTTGTTATATTATTGTTGTATTATATTATATTATTATATTATTATTATTACAATATCACATGTATAGTTTTTGATAAGCTTCTTTGGGTAGAGACTAGCCCTGATATACTTAGTTGTTGTTTTTTTTTTATAGTTTAGCACATTTAGCATAGAGCATGGTCTTTGCTTGGAGGCACCAGTTTGAACTTTTCAGTGGGACCAGTTCGACTGTGGCAAGGCCAGGCCAACAACTTTTCCTTGAAGTTGAGTCTTCTGTGCATGTGGAGGAAAGAGAGTATGTGTGCTACAGGGTCTTTAAGACTTCTGAGGCCACAGGAGTAACGCCCCACCTCTGTGTCTGCCAACAGGTACAAGTCAGCAGCGGTGGCCGCCAGCATCATCAGGCGCTCCCACCCCCTGACCCCTGCCCAGAGGCTAGTGGGCTGGATCGACCACATCCTCCAGACAGGGGGTGCAGCCCACCTCAAGCCCCACATCTGGCAGCAACCCTGGCATGAGCAGTACCTGCTGGATGTGGCTTTGTTTCTGCTGGTGGTCACCCTGGGTACCCTCTGGTTCTGCGGGAAGCTGCTGGGCATTATGGACAGGTGACTGTGTGGAACTAGGAGGCTGAAGAAGGCCTAATGGGGGCAGCCTTAATGGGTGTTTGGGGAACCACTGGTTTTAGAAGGCTTTCCCCAGCACAGGACAGCCCTGGTGTCATCGCCATATTAGCACTTGATGGTGGCACACAAGTTGCTCTTCACTACTTTCTGCCTCTGTTTAAAAATTCTTGCAAAGCATTCTTGGGCATCTTTTTAAAAAATTGTGGTAAAATGTGTAATACATAAAACTGACCATTTTAGCCATAAAGAATAGAGTTTAGTGGCATTAAGTATTCTTATTGTGATGGAAACATTACTATCATCCAGATCTAGGACTTTTCATCTTCCCTAACTCAGACTGAACTGATGAAATCATAACTTCCATATCATCTACATCCCTACCCCCGAAGCTCTGGCAACCCTGTTCTACTTTCTGTGTCTGTGAATTTGATCTCAGCATCTTGACTTGCCCCTCATTAGTGGACTCCTGACTCAGACCCAACCCTTCAGCAGGCAGCCCTGCCTTCCTCTGCACTCTGCGCTCCCTGTCTCTAGACACAGCGGCCTGCTTACTTCATCCTAATGTTCCCCGGAAAGGGAGTATGTACAAAACTACCTTCAAAGCCTGAAGAAGACTTGAGACTGAAGAAAGAGGTCAATAAGTCCAGCCTGATGAGAAATGGTTTATTAAGGGGACATATGGACAGAAGCTTGTCTTGAGCTACCACAAGATGAGTTGATCTCCACCATCCCATCTCCAATAGACCTGCTTTTAAGGCCCTGTGACTGGGGAGTACTTGCTTTCAGGGCTTCCCAGAAGGACTCATATCCTGAGCAGATCAAGGAAGCTTTGCCTGGGGGGTGTATTCACAGGTGTGGTTAGAGGAAAGAGAAGAATGAGAAGAGAGGTCGTTAAAGCTCAAGAGGTTTTAAGTCAAAAAGCAGTCATCATGGTGGAATTTCTCAAGATGGTGTTAGTCTGGTTCATATACTCACTATCTCAGAAACTTTTCAGTCTCTTTCCCTCTTTCTACTCTTTCACTTTTCATGATGACATTAGATATTGGCCTGTTCTTTCATTTTGGGTCTTCCTGTTGCATCTCCTTCTCTTCTCACCTTTAAGCTCAGGAAATATGGTCTCTGTCCTTCATTTAGGGAGGGTGGCCCTCCCAGGATGCCACCTGTGCTCTCTGTCCTGAGTCAGTCCTGGGAGAGCACCTCCGTTGCTGGTCAGATCTGGAGGCAGTCTTTGGCCACAGCTAATGCTGTGTTTTTCACTTCCCACAATTTCTTTCTCAAGGTCCCTACTCTATAAATATAGCCATAGATAGGTGCCTGGGCGAGTCAGTCCATTAAGCGTCCAACTTCAGCTCAGGTCATGATCATGCAATTTGGGAGTTCGAGCCCCACATTGGCTCTGTGGTGACAGCTCTGACTGGAGCCTATTTCAGATTCTGTGTGTCCCTCTCTCTCTTCCCCTTCCCCGCTCACACTCTGTCTCTATCTCTGTCTAAAAACTGGAATCATGGATACCTCTAGTAAGGAGCCTGGACCTCTGTGTAAAGCTCTGAGTCTCAGGTCCAGGGACTATGGTAGTTCTGAGGACTTTGTTGATTTAAAAAAATCATTAATTTGCCACCACAACCATAGTAATTGAATAGGTAAGAAATTTAAAAGATGATAAAATGAATGAATGAAATTTGATGAGGAGCAGAATATTTACACGGTTTCAAAATGTCTCCCCACATCTCATTTCCTAATTATAAGGTAAAAATAACAATGTTACAGTCAAGAATCTTGGTGAACACCACCTTAAATAAGCGATAGAGCTATCTCTCATGATAGGACCATCTGACATCATGGGTTTCTCACTGTGATTCACTGAGATGGAGTCAACACCACCTTAGTAGTGTTCCCACTAAGTCCCATGGTGTCCTGAAGTATGATGAGAAAACATCAGACAAACCCAACTTGGGATCCATCATACAAATAAGCAGCTTGTACTTTTTAAATCATCAATAACAAGAAAGACAAAGAAAAGTTGAGAAACAAATTCTTAATAAAGGAGGTGATATAGAAGTTAAAAACTAAATGCAGTGTGTGATCCTGAGTTGGTTCCTGCACCAGCAAATTTATTTCAGAACTTGGGATATTATTGGGACAATTGGAGGGAATGAAGTAAGATTTGTAGATAAAGTAGTGTGATTGCCCTAATTAAAAAATTGTGCCTTCCTAATGCAGATTAATTTTTTCACTGCAGAGATATAATATCTGAACAGAGGGTTACTTTGAAAGTATATGCACATAATCACCTAGCTTCACACTATAGCACAAACAGAGAGAACATGAAGGGGAAGAAATGGAATAATGCTGACAAAGTTTAAAAGTCTTTCTAATAAATAATTTCAAACATTTATTAGAACAGAACTTCTTGGTGCCCACCACAGAGTCCCATTTGTCCGAACCATTCAGAAATATAGACTTAACCTTTAGAGGTTCAGTCCTTCAGGTAATCACTCAGTCATCCATCCAGGGGTGCTGAACATTTGGGGACATTAGCACTTTCACCAGTAAGTTACTTTCCAAAGAAATTCCCTGAGCAATAAGTGGAGGTCATTTTCCTTTGGGAATAAGCTTCTGGGATTTTGATATTGGAACACTGGAAGAGATTAAGGAGGTACCTGGGAAAATGGGGCATGGGATGACAGTAGGAGGTCAATAGTGCAGTTAAGAGGTGGAAAATTTTGGGGAAAAGTCCCTAAAATGGAGGTAGGTCTGAGTCATCAGGAGGTGAAACTAATTTGGAAGTGACTTCCTAAAGTCCCTCCCATTCCTGGTTCAGAGTATCTTCTCTACAGAGAGTGTGGTAATACTTGGACAGAGAAGGGTTAAGGAGAGCTCACTAACCCCTCCTTCCGGCTGCCTGTGGTTAGAGAGGGTGAAGACCAAATAGCCAGTGGAGCAAGCAGCCAGGAGGAGGGGCAGAAGGGCCAAAAGCTACAGACAGAGAAGAAAACAGACAGGATCCATCTCTCACCTCTTACCAAGTTTCCTACCGGAGCATTTCCTTGGCTGCCAGGGCAGAGCTTGTCCTCAGGGCATACAGGTCACACTGTGCAGGACTCAGAGAAGCAGAGCACAGGGTTCTGGGCACAAGGCTGTGATCCACAGCTGGTACAGGAGGGAGCATGGCAGGCCAGCGGGCGCTGCTGCTAGCAGGTTTTCTTCTGTCTGAGTTCCTGCTCTCAGAGGCCGCCAAAATTCTGACTGTATCCTCACTGGGTGAGTGCTGGCTGGAGAATCAGACACAGGCGCATCCCAGGTGCTCAGGCAAACTAGCCCTGCTTCATAGGTCATTCTGTGTGGTTTTCCAGACCTGGTTCGGATTCCAGGCTAGCTGAGGGAGAGGGAGGAAAGGCATGGGGGCCAGAAAGAAGTTCCTGCTGCTAGGGTTGGGAAGTTAGCTCTGGAGAAAACAAGTTTCCTTTCCTCTCTTTTATCTGCTCTGGAGGTGTGTTCTATTCTGCATTCCTGGGACCAGAATTTAGATCCAGTGCTACCTGGAGACCTTGAGCTGCCTACTTCTGGGTGTAACCGGGACTTTCAGAGGCACACCCTAAAAGTCTGAGGGTGCAGTAGTTGCCAGTAGAAAGCAGAAGGTGAGGTCAGTTTCAAGCTCTTGGAGGCCAAGGACAGGGACTCCTGGGGGCAGCAGCACAAACTGGGCATTTTTCACTAATAGGAAGCCTGGAAGATGACTGGGCAGAGGAGGGGGCCGCAGACAGTCAAGGTCTTGTAGCCCCTCCCTTTTGCCCTTTCTGCTAGAAAGTTTTGAAGGAAAGTGAAGCAGTTAATTCTGTGTGAACCCAGTTTTAATGCCCTTACTTTTGCCCCAAAGGGGACAGAAGGGGAACAGGAACATTTATCTTGGCATTCCCTCAAGGTATTTTTTGGATCCATCCTGACAGGATAGGGGGCTCCTGGGGGTCACTTTTATTTTTTATTTTATTAAAAATTTTTTAAAATGTTTTATTTATTTTTGAGAGAGAGAGAGCGAGCGAGTGAACAGGGGAGGGTGAGAGAGAGAGACACACACATACAGAATCTGAAGACAGGCTCCAGGCTCTGAGCTAGCTGTCAGCACAGAGCCCGACTTGGGGCGAACTCAGAACCGCGAGATCATAACCTGAGCCAAAGCCAGACACTCAACTGACTGAGCCACCCAGGTGCCCCATGGAGTCACTTTTAGATCCCCAATAATTTGGGGATCCTGGGTTGGAAGAAACCATAAAGTTCATCTAATTGGCCATCCCACTTTTATTTCCTGACAGGGAACCTGAGGGTCAGAGAAATGAGGGGCCTTTTGGAAGAGCACACCAGACCTCCCTGATGTCACACACGTAGACCTTAATTCACTGTTTCTTACCTCAAACCTGTCCTCTTCCCCAGACTCTACTCTTCACAGTAGGGATTTCTGAAAATCAGTTTTGAAAAACCTGATTTCCGTTTTAAATCTATTTTTAATGATAGAGGCAACAGAAAAAAAGAGCTGCCTCACTTCTTGAAATTGCATGTCCTCTGGATTCTGAGAGGGGGCAGGTATGGTTTGCAGTTGCCGGAAGGCCTGCCTCTGCCCCAGAATGCACTGGGCTCACCAAGAGGAGGAATAAATGCCTCTGCAGGAAGCCTTCTCCACTGCACCCATTTCTTGCGGGGGGTTAAGGGTGAGCCAGAGAAGGCATCGGAGGGCGTAGAACTTGTGTTTTATGTGATCTCTGTTACTTCAGGCAACACAAGTATAGGTGTAAAAAACTAGAATAATTTCCACAGACACACACCATTGGTGTAGTTCTACATTCCTCTCTCTTGACTCAATCATCATGAGATCATTATCTTCCAAACAATCCCACTTTCCAACACAGGCAAATTCTATTTCTTGACCCATAGATTCAAGAAAAGAGCTTCATGATATTACATGGCTTTAGGTATTGGTGTGATAACCTGTATCCCCCCAGAGAATTATGCTTCTGTCTCCTTAGGATCCCAGGATTTTCCTGTGTTGGGTGATGTCCCAGTGTTGCCTGAATACAGGATCCTGCAGTTCCATCTAAAGGGTCCACAGTTATACTGAATGCCTTAATTTGATGTTTAGTAAAATGCAGTCTGCAACTGAGTAACATCCTGACAAATCTATCTGAATCTGAGGAATCTTGGCTCTGAGCAGTGGTTCTACCCTTTTCTGGACTAATATTCATGTTCCCATGCTTCTGGCTTCCACATTAACAAATTTCCAGAGAGAGGATCCTAGAAATAATTTTGATTGATTGTCCTTTAGAACCCCCTTATTCTCACATACATAGTCTGGTGCCAAAATTTCCAGCAAATTTCCTTTCCTAAAGGACACAGTATCTCCATAGAGGCAGCCTAAATTTCAGCATGTGCCTAGAATTGGGAACTCCTTCAGGCCTAAGCATAGAGAAGCTCATCTCACCGATATGGAGATCTTGAATTGCAAAAAAGAACCTTTCATGTAAGATTGCTACATATTAAGATTTGGTCAGAAAGAATGTGGGTATCTGGTTTGGGGCTTACCCAAAAGGAAACTGAAGGACTAAAATAACTCATCTTCTACTGACCACCAGCTCTCTGATGCCTTACCCTGGATTTCCAGGTCCCCCACTTCAATTTAAGACCCTCTGTTCTCACCTTTACAAAATTGAAATTTTGTATTTTTCCTAGGTGGAAGCCATTATCTCCTGCTGGACCGCGTATCTCAGATTCTTCAAGATCATGGTCATAATGTCACCATGCTTCTTTATGCAGGAGATCTTTTAATCCCAAGTATGTTTTTTGTAATTATTAAATGTATCTATCCCAGGAAAGGATAGACAATGTCTTTTGTATAGCACTGCTTAGAACAAAATATTTTTTTATATAGTTTATTGTCAAGTTGGTTTCCATATAACACCCAGTGCTCTTCCCCACAAGTGCCCTCCTTCATGACCATCACCCCCCCTTCCCTTTAATCTTTTTTAATCTAGTTGTATTTAAAGATAGAAAAATATCTTGTTAGCATGTGTAGACCTGGCCATGATGCCATATCTTTATATTTTGCCTCCTGCTCTAGTTATTTTATCCTTTTTTTTTATTAGCATGGAATATGAAATCTTCAATGATTATTATAGTGCTGCGTATTACATTTTCAATTCTTTCTGTTTTTGCTTTAGATATTTTGATGGTCTCTAATTAGGTGCATACATGTGTATAATTTTATATCTTCTTGCTGTATTGAAACTTTTAATAATACATAATATTTTTGTTGTCTCTTGTAATCTTTCTTTTTAATGTTTTATTTATTTCTGAGAGAGAGAGAGAGAGAGGGAGAGACAGCACAAGCAGGGGAGGGTGAGAGAGAGAGGGAGACACAGAATCTGAAGCAGGCTCCAGGCTCTGAGCTAGCTGTCAGCACAGAGCTGGATGCAGGGCTTGAACCCACAAACCTGAGATCATGACCTGAGCCGAAGCCGGTTGCTCAACCGACTGAGCCACCTAGGCGCACCCCCCTTGTAATCTTTTTTTTTTTTAATTTAAAATCAATTGTGTTCTACATTTGCTCATTGGCTTCTGATTTCTTTCTGGTTATTACTTGCATGGGATATTTTTTCCCATCATTTTCCTTTTGGTCTATCTGTGTCATTACAGAGAGATCCCATTGTATGTGGAAAAATTGCAAAGATAGTACAGAAAGTTCCCATACATTGTTTACCCTGTTTCCCCCATTGTTAATATCTTTTATTTGTAATTATTTTATTAATATGTTTTATTGAAGTGTAGTTGATACACAATGTTGCACAATAGTTTCAGGTGTACAACATAGCAACTTGACAACTATATATGTTATGCTATACTCACATGTGTAACTACCATCTCTCACCATAAACTTTTATAATTAGATCATGTATTTTTATCCATTCTTCCAATGTCTGTCTTTTTTGGAGAATTTAATCCATGTATATTTAAAGTAATTACTGATAAGGAGAGACTTACTTCAATCATCTTGCTATTTGTTTTCTATATGCCTTATAATGTTTTTGTCTCTTACTCTCTGAATTACTGTTTCTTTTGTGGTTAGGTGATTCTTTGTAAAATGTTAAATTATTTTCTCATTTTCTTTTTGTATATTCTACAGCTTTTTTGTGTGTGGTCACCATGGGGATTTCATTTAATCTGCTAAGTCTATGACACTAAGATTTTAATTTATACGAACTTAATAACATTAAAACATTCTGTTGCTAGATGGCTCTATCCCCAGCTCTTCAGTTAGTTGATGTCACAAAATTACATTTTTATACATTATGTGCCCCCAATTATAAATTATCATTAATTTGAATGCATAGTATGTTAAATTATGTAGAAAATTTGAGTGGAGTTACAAATTTCAAATAATGACAGTAGTTTTTAAACAAATAATTTTTTAATATACTAGTCTCTTAAATCATATAAAAACAACAAGGTAGTTAGAGCCATTGTTACAATAATAGTAGCTTTTATAATTGCCCATTCATTTACCTCTTTAGAAATCTTTATTTTTTTCATATACCTTTAAGTTACTCTCTGGTGTGCTTTCATTCTTCCTTGAAGAAGTGCCTTGTGCCTTACTCCCAGGGCAGTTCTAGTGGTAACAAACACCTTAGGTTTGTTTATCTGTGATTGTCTTAACTTTCCTTGATTTTTGATGGACAGAGTTGCCTGATATAGAATTTTTTGTTGACAATTCTTTTTTTTTGCCTCCAAAATTTTTGATTAGAAATCTATAGATAATCTCACTGATACCACTTGTATTTCCTCTTGCTCCTTTTAGTATTCCCTGTTTCTCTTTCTGTATTTTGATATAATGTGTCCTGTTTAGGGTGTCTGAGTTCACTTTATTTGGAGTTTGATGAGCTTTCTGGATGTCTATATTCAATCTTTCATACAATTTGGGATTTTTCAGCCACTATTAATTCATATGTTCCTTATATGCCTTTCTTTCTCTCTTCTCCTGAGCATCTACAAGGCATATGTTGGACTCTTAGGCTATGTTCCCTTTTCTTTAATCCTTTAACTTTCTGTTCCTCACACTTGACCATTTCTATTGTCCTCTCTTGAGAGTCACTGATAATTTCTTCTGCTTGCTTAAATCTGCCTTTGAATTCCTCTAGTAAAATTTTTATTTCATTTATTGTATTTTTCAGTGCTTGAATTTGTTTTGGTTTTTCTTTAAATTTTCTACCTTTATTTAAAAAAAACTAAAACATTTTTTATTTATTTTAAGAGAGATAGAGAGTGAGCACTAGCTGGGGAGGGGCAGAGAGAGAGAGGGAGAGAGAATTTTAAGTAGGCTCCATGATGTTAACCCAGAGCCTGATGGGGGGCCTTGATCTCACAAACCATAAGAGCATGACCTGAGCTGAAATAAAATAAATTGGACACTTAACCAACTGAGCCACCCAGGTACCCCAACTATCCCTTTAGTGAATTTTGCAAACACCATTTCTTTGACCTTCTCCACATCTTCCTTTAATTCTCTGAAATTCTTTAAGGCAGTTATTTTAAAGTCATTGTCTAGTATATCTGCCATCAGGTCATTCTTAGGACAGTTTCTGTTAATTTCTTATTTTCTTTGGAATAGGCCTTAGTTTCCTGTTTCTTGGTGTGTCTTGTGATTTTTGTTGA
Organism: Mungos mungo; assembly: GCA_004023785.1. NCBI lineage: Eukaryota > Metazoa > Chordata > Mammalia > Carnivora > Herpestidae > Mungos > Mungos mungo. Next base: position 13,322 of record PISW01014224.1, read on the forward strand.
AAACTGAACATTTGAATATAACAATGTGTAAATCTTATCCCTTCTCCAGAGTTTGCAGAATTTTTGTTATTAATTTTATTTATTTATATTTGAAAATAGTTTCATGCTGCTTTGGTGTTGAGGATCAAATCGAGCTATGAATTTCACTGTTCTCAGGTCTTTTCTGAACATTCTCCTGGGCATGAATGGACACTTTCTAGTTTTCTTGATATATGTAGTTGTTTGACACTGTTCCAGCTTTTAATCATTCCCTTTCAAATGGAAAAAATGAGAAAATGAGGGGCCAAAGGGGGCATCAATCTTTTAAGGCCCCTGGAAGTCCACTGAGCCAGAGAGGGAGGTGGCTGCAATAATAGAGTATGATGCAGAAACCGTGCTGCCTACTTCTTTGCATCTCTGTGATCAGAGCAGCAATCAGCAATCAGAGCACAGATACTTGATATTTGGACAAGGTCATTTTTTGCCCAATCAGGCTCTTGAAACCTCTGTACAAGCTGCTCTATGAACACATGTATACAGCTTCCTGCTGGAGACTGAGGGATGGAGGATAGGTAGCAGCTACTGTGGAAAGAGCTGAAATTGACTGAAATTATCCGTAATTTAAAGACCCCCCTGGTAGTTGGAAACCATCATTTGGACACAGAATTCCCAAATAGTTATTTCAGACAAATTCTGTCAGCGGAATTGTTGTCTACATCAAGATATGAGTGTGTGTGTGTGTGTGTGTGTGTGTGTGTGTAAACTTTTCACCAGTTGCTATTTGGAAACGTGTCCAGGAAAAGTTCCTTCTACTCTCATGCTGGGAATGGAACCATAATAGGTATGTCTCGACAGTGTCAGGGATGGAAAGACCTTAAACTGAACAAGTAATTCATCACAGGAATTTAACTGAGGTGCCAAAGCTTGTGTTTTGTGTAGGGCAGCAGCACATCCCTCGTCGTGAGCTCCTGTGTGAATATTTGTGTCTTGAATGAGTGTGCTCAACGAATCTCTGCAAAAGGAGGCTGCCCTCAGTGTACTGTCATACATGTGCTTCTCGAGAAAGTTAAATGTGGCTAAAGATCTTGCTGGCAAAACTTGGGAGGAGGGCTGTTGAGGTACTCCATGAGAAGGGCAGTTACAAGTTATTTGTACTCTTCAAAGGTGAAGGTGAAGAGACACTACAGCTGAGAGCTTGTTGAAATAGAAACTAAGCAGAATATATTACCACATCTGTGATTGTAAAGAATTTATTAGTACTTAGATATAGTCAGCAATTTCAGTAAGATTGGAAATGGAGGCCCTAATATGATGGCTGTGGCATTAAAGTCATAACAAAATCCACTGAGAGGCACCATTCATTCAGGTTTAAGAATAGTCAAATTTGGCTCTTAAATGGAGAACTGGTGGGGCTAATCACTTCTTTGTTAACGGATCCTTTATAAAAGGGATTTAATCCTTGAAGGCATATTAAAAGTTTTAATATGTTAGGCAGATCCAATGAGTTCCTTTTAGTCATGGTGTTAGTGCTAAAACCTTAATTTTATTTCATGACTTCTTATATAAGAGCAACCATTGCTATTGTGAGATAACTTCACCAATGGCTATTATGACTATGGGATATTTAATCCCAGTAGTTACGACAGAGCATGCACAATTGTCCTCTATCTAATATTTTGTAACCTCTAACAGTATAGAGGTACTTTGATAAATTATGGTGAGCTCTCATGATATATCTGTTATTTTTCCCAGTATTGACTAAGACAATTAAGATTTGTCATTGGGGGATCTCATCCAATGTTAAAAGTAATTTAGAACCTTTGGTGTAAGTCACAAAAGCCAATCTGTGTCCTTTCTCTGTTATAATATTTTCAAAGTAATGTTAGATCCCACATATGTCAAAACTGAGACCTCTGTTTTAATTTCTTTCCACACTCTCCCATGCTGTAATTCCCCATTTATTGCCATTCCTTTCATTGTCATTACATATACTTTGGGGAGAGTGTACCTTCTAACCTGCTCATATTTGTAAGGTCTTCCTCAGAATGTCCTAATTAGTATCACCAAAGCTAAGGGCCTTCCTGATGGTGATTTTAGAGAACTGAGATTAAGCTGAGTTTGACTTAACCCTTGAATTAACCCATGAGGGTGTGATCAGTGTTTCCCTATTCCTGTGTTAATCAAAATTTTCTTTTTAGTTACAGAGATATAATCAGCAATAGTAGCAAAGGTATTTTCTGGGGTTCTAGTACACCTTCTACTTTTCAGGTGTGGATCTCATTAGATGACATGGTGATATTCTTGGTCACACCTTTCAGGGGGCTTGTAAACTGGAATCAGTCTTGATTCAGAGCACTTTTTATAATGGGGGCAGTCCTTGAGATATACAACCGTTGGTCACATGGTTCTACCACAGTTCATGCTGGAATCCAAAAACAAAGTCAATTCTGACATAGAAGATAGATTTGTATAAGACACATGACCAGGGCCACTTAAGAGCTAAAGTCATACTTTTGTTTTTAAGTGCCAATTATGGAAGCTTCTGGGTGGGATGGAGGTAAAGGTTCCCCTTGTTGGGTCTGGCTTGCTTGGCTGAAAATCTTGGTCACGCAAGGGAGAGCATGATGAGGCTTTCTTCTCATTTTTCCAAGATATGTCACAAAAAGTTAAAGAGGAGATGGAGCTTGAAAGCTGTAAGCAGTCTAACTTCAAAATTGGTGCCAGACTCTTTATTACATGTCATAGACTCTGGGTCTGGAGTTCTCTTTTGTCCAGCAAGAGAATGGCCCAGGATTGAAATGTGAGAGAACCTAATGTCTGGGAGGAGACAGGAGCCCTGAGTAAGGGTCCTTGCTCTGTTTTTATTAGGGTCAGAAGGCTTACAAGTGTGATGGGTGTGTACAAAGAAACAATGAAGCCTTGAGGGAAAGGGGGTTTTCAAGGTCTGCTGTATTAGGGTTTTGGGTTAATACAAAACAGAATCCTGGCACTGGGCATGAGGTGGCAACTCTGTTTACCTAAACTGGCCTAGGGGACAAGAAAGACACAGCATGGTACCTCAAGGTCAACAAGGCACCTTTCCTTTGCTAATTAGTTCTGCTCTGGGCAACTTCACACTGCTGATGTACTTAAAGTCCTGTTTTCCTGTTTTTGTCCTTCCTTTCTGTGAAAGCAGCTTTCTGGATTGTACTAAGTTGGGGAGCTTTTTTGCCCTGAATACCTAATCTTGTTTACCTCATTTTGGATGCTTTCATCCTGAGGCTTTTCTATTCCTATATCTTTGTCCTATACTGGGGGCCTTTGGCCTGTTTACCTAAACTGTTTTACCTAACCTTGGATGTGTACATCCTGTGGCTTTCTATTTCTTTATGTTTTGTTAACCGATCAGTACAAGCTAGGGAATTCCTAAGCGTATTCCCCACAATTACGCATGTGTTATGGGGGAAATGCCAGAATGGTAAGTAGGACTGCAGAGAACTACTATTGTTAACTTAGTCTTTGGCATATTTTTGGCTGAATGAAAAACCTTTGCATGTATCACTTTTAAACAATAAAAAAGATTTTTCTTCCTAAAGGACAAAGGACTGAGAAGCTGGGATAAAATTTAAATACAAAGTGTATCACTTACTATATGTGCAACCTTGACAAATTATCTGATACTCCATTTATCTTTGTCTTCTCATCTATAAAGTGAAGAGGATATCTTTACATGAAAGCTTTAAGTAGAAGCTTATGGTACTTTCAATTGAATAAAAGTAATTGAATTATTATAAGGTTCTCAATAAATATGATCAGATCCTATGGCTGAAGAAATGAAAAAGCAAGCAAAAACCCAAAAAATCCTTTAAAATATATTCAAATATATATATATATAGTTATTAGAATAAAAAATTATGGTGCCATGCAAAAATTAATCTGCATTGTTTGACTTAATGACATATTTTTATTGGTGTTTTAAAAATTTTTTTATCTAGAAAAGACGGAAAATACATACCAAGTTATCAGTTGGCTTGTACCTGAGGATCATGAAAAAGAAATAAAGAAACATTTTGATTTATATATAAAGGAAGCTTTGCAGGGCAGGTAATTTTTTTTTATTCTCTCATTGAAAGACTTACCATTTTAGTGATGCAAATAAATGGTTGGATCCAAACTCACTTGGAGTGAGTTTAAGAGAAATGGATGGGTGGATGGATGGTGGATAGATGGGGAAAAATCAATGATAGGGGGCAGTGGATGGATGAAATAGATGAGTTTTGCACTCAAAATCATTCTTTTTGTGTACTGTGCCTTTTACACTGAAAGCATGAATGCATTCTGTATAGTGAGGGAGACTGTTCCTTCTGGGTCTCACTGGCAGCATTTCACCTACAATGTGTGTGTATATACTCTCCACAACACAGGGGCAGGATAAACAACATAATTTCTCATTGTTGGCAGGCATATCAGAGCCACCTTTTTATACTTACTTTTCCTCTCATCACATAAATTCAAGAATGGAAACATGCTTTTGAACATTGATTTTTCATTCCTTGAGCCATTGTCTTTTTAACTTATTTCAAAACCCAAATGCCTTGATGACACACACTGTGACATTAGCCTGAAAATTTTCATCATTCTCTGGGATGTATAGAAAGTTCTTCATCTTTGACAGGAGAGGGGAAAGACAAATATTCATGCCTTGCTTGGTGAATTATATAGTGGCCTAACCCCAACATCCCCTTTTTCCTTAAAAATTTTATTCAGTCATCAATGTAGTCCTAAAACATGACGTTTTCCATAAAGCCTTTCTCCTCACATAAACTGGAAGACCAAATTCTCTATTCTATAAGATATCTGATCTAAAATACTCTCTTGAAACTTTGTCTGTATCATCTTGTGTTGTTACTCATAAATTGTTATTATGTCTTATCTCTCCCCCCCACTTCATTTCTTCAAAGACACGTTGCACCCACATATTAAATACAGTGTAGCACGCTGAGCACAGAACGTTTTTGTATTTTAATGTATTAACTTAATTTCAAATATGATGAATGCTCTTCTTTTGAGAAATTTGTAGTTCATGTCTTGAATTTATCCACAATATGTAGCAGTCAATCATTATGTAAAATTATTTAAATATATAATAGAGAATAATTTCACCTAACTATCCGTTGTCACTTGAAGTTTATTCTAACATGCATGTGGACATCTACATAGTGCTAATGAGCTCTCACCTGTGGGGTTTCAGTGGGCTGACGTGGTGTAGTATTAAGTTCTCTCGCTACTCCAGGAATGAATGAAATGAAAAGGGTAATAATAAGCTTGTTTGTTTTTAATTGTTTATCTCATAGTCTAGAATGATATAAATCTTGTGTTCAGCTTAAAATTGGGATTCTAATATTACCATCACAAAGTTCCTTGTGTGAGGTGATCTCCCAAATGTAGACCACACAAAATTTAAAGAAAAAAATTATCTATATTATCAATACTGATGGACTCTGCTACCAATACTCCCTTCCACAGGTAGGCCGGGAAACAAGACAGTCGCTCATGAACTGTCAGGATACAGATGAAAGTTAATGAGAGCATCGCAGAATGTGTCAAGTAAACATGGAGCCATAAAGTCTGCTATAGTCAGCAATTTTAAGTGGAAGGATCTTGAATTGATGTGGATGGTTGGTGGATATGATTGGCTAGAGAAAGGAGAGGAGGAAAAAATGAGAACATTTTAGGAAGCAGAAACAGAACAGAGTATTCATTGGACACTGGTAAAATAGGTGGGCTGCTGTCAGATATAGTCATGCTTACCTGGGATATTTTCTTTGAGCTAAAGATTCTTCTAAGTATTGTGAAATTAACTCTTCGATGAATATTTGTCATTATATATATATATATATATATATATATATATATATTTTTTTTTTTTTTTTTTTAACAGAGAAGCATTTGACACCTTTGTAAAGTTAATGGAGCAATTGGGGATTCAATGCAGTTATTTGTTAAGGAGAAGTGATATCATGGATTCTTTAAAAAATGAGAACTTTGACCTGGTATTTGTTGAAGCATCTGACTTCTGTTCTTTCCTGGTTGCTGAGAAGCTTGGGAAGCCATTTGTGTCCATTCTTCCCACCCAGTTTGGAATTGTGGACCTTGGGCTACCAAACCCCCTGTCTTATGTTCCTGTATTTCATTCCTTGCTCACCGACCCCATGGACTTCTGGGACAGAGTGAAGAATTTTCTGATGTTCTTTGATTTCTTCATGAGGCAATGGCGAATCCAGTCTACATTTGACAACACCATCAAGGAACATTTTCCAGAAGGCTCTAGACCAGTTTTGTCTCATCTTCTGAAGAGAGCAGAGCTGTGGTTTGTTAACTCTGACTTTGCCCTTGAATTTGCTAGGCCCTTGCTTCCCAACACCGTGTATTTTGGAGGCTTAATGGCCAGACCTGTTGAACCAGTACCACAAGTAAGTAAAACCTTAGCGCTCAATAAGGACTTTATGCAGAGCTCTTCAGTGCAGAGTTGGTGGCTCCCCTGCCAGTGGGAACTGGTGGTGAAGTAGGGTGAGACAAGAAAAACACAGAATATACATGTTTATTTTATTTTATTTTTATTTTTCTAGTCTATTTTGTATTCTATTTTAAAATTTTATTTTATATTGTTAAAAACACTTGATATGAGACCTACCCTCTTTAACAAATTTTGAAAATACATTATGAATTATTGACAGTAGGTACCATGTGGTGCCTCAGGTTTGTAGATCTTATTGATCTCATTTAACTTTATAACTCTTCTTCCACTGAATAGGAACTATCTGTTCTACTTTTCCTCCATCCCCAGAAAATCAGTTTCCACTTTTGATTCTATAAATTTGATGATTGCAGATGCTTCATATAACTGAAATCCTACAATATAGGCTTTTTTTGTCACTGGCTTATGTCACATAGCATAAAGACCTCAAGGTACACTCATGTTTTCATATATTACAAATTTTCTCTCTCTTTTTTTTTTTAAAGTTTATATATTTATTCGAGATAGAGGGTACAAGACGTTTCACTGTGATGTTAGTGACCTTTGAGTCACAATGTTTTTCTTTTTGATGCAATCCAATGTGGTAATTTTTTATTTTGCTGTCTCTGGTGTTGGTGTCTCATATGAGAAATCACTACCAAATACAATGACGTGAAGACTTCTCTATTTTCTTCTAAGAGTTGCAGGTGTATAGCTTGTGTTTTTAGGTCTGTCATCCATTTTAAGTTGATTTAGCATATGGTAAAATGTAATCATTGAGTAAAATGTAAACTTTGAGTTTTTGCAAGTGGATATCCAGTTTTCCAATGTCATTTGCTGAAAAGACTGTCTTTTACTTAATGAATGGTCTGGCACCTTTGTCAAAACTTAGTTGATCAAACATACCTGGGGTATTTCTGGACTCTCTATTTTATCTTGTTGATCCACATATCTGTCTTTTTTTGTAGCTTTATAGTAACTCTGATATCGGGAAATGTGGGATCTCCAATCCTGATCTTTCTTCCATATTGTTTTGGGTAATCATTGTTTTTGAAATTTCATATCAGCTTAGTATAGGTTTCTATTTCTGCCAGAAGAGAATGCTGTTCACTATTCATAGAGATTGCATAGTATCTATGGATCACCTTGGGAAGTCCTGAACATATTCAAAATATGAGTCTTCTAATCCATGAAACCTGGATTTTATTTCCATTTATTTGTGTCTTCTTTAATTTCCTTCAGCAGTGTCTTATAGGATTCAATGTAAAATCTTTTACCTTCTTGGTTAAATTTATTCCTAAGTATATTTTTATTCTCTGGATTGAATTGTAAAAGAAATTGTTTTTCTAATCTACTTCTTGAAATGTTCATTATTAATGTAAAGCAATTGATATTGTGAGCTGATTTTATTTCTTGCTACTTTCCTAAATTTATTAATCATGACAGGTTTTTCATGTGTGAGGAATCTTAAGGGTTGTCTACATATTATATCTTGTCATGTGTCATTATTTCTTGATGCAATCTTTTAACTCTTTCCTCTCTTATTCTCCTGAGAGCTCCGTAATGCATATATTAATCTACATGAGGGGGTCCTATGAGTCCCTTACACTCTATTCACATTTTTGCCCTTTTGCATTTTTGCTCTTTAGACTTGATATTTTAATGTCCTGTCTTCAAGTGTATTAAGGCTTTCTCCTGTCTGTTTTGGTCTGCATTGAACTCCTCTAGTGAATTTCTCAACTCTGTATTGTATTTTTTGTTATGATTTTGTTTGTTTTTTGGAAAAATAATTGGTCTCTTCTTGTTATTCTCTGTTTGTTCATATATTGCTTTCCTGATTTCCTTTAGATCTTTGTCCAATTTTTTTAATCTCTTTGTGGATATTTAGTCAATTTCAAACCCTTGTTTAGTAAATCCAATGTCTGCTTCTTCAAAGAGGGTTGCTGGAGACTTATTTTGTTCCTTTAAATGACATATTTAACTTTTATTCTTTTAAAAAAAACTATGTCTTGTGATGTTTTGCAGAAAGTTTTGGGCATTTGTAAAAACTGTCACCTCTACTTGTGTCTGGAGGCTGCCAAGGAACACCTTCACTAATTAGTGGGGAATGTTTTCTTTCATACATTGGATCAGCCAGGGAAGACTACTTAAAGTCTTCTTAGGTATTTTCTGAACATTTTCCCTGTCTGGACCTTTGTGTATGCTTTGATTCACCAGATTCTTCCTGTATACTTGGCTAATTTGAATGTCTTATGTTCTCAAAGAGTCTTACCCAGATTCTGGTCAGGGACATAGATGTTTTGTTTCTCTTGTCCTAA
>PISW01014225.1:0-22106 GCA_004023785.1 Mungos mungo
CCCTGCTCTTTATGATTTCTTTTCTTCTGCTGGGTTTGGAGTGCTCTTGCTGCTTCCTTTCTAGTTCCAGTAGGTTCTCTGTTAGATTTTGAATTTGCGCTGTTTCTAGTTTGTTGAGATTGGCCTGAATTGCAATATACTTTCCTCTTAGGACTGCCTTGGCTGCGTCCCAGAGAGTTTGGATTGTTGTAGTTTCATTTTCGTTGGTTTCTATATATTTTTTAATTACTTCTCTAATTGCCTGATTAACGCAATCATTCTTTAGTAGGGTGGTTTTTAACCTCCACATTTTTGGAGGTTTTCCAGACTTTTTCCTGTGGTTAATTTCAAGTTTCATAGCATTGTGATCTGAAAGTGTGCATGGTATGATCTCTATTTGTTTATACTTATGGAGGGCTGCTTTATGTTCCAGTATGTGATCAATCTTGGAGAATGTGCCATGTGCACTTGAAAAGAAGGTGAATTTCCTATCTTTAGGATGCAGGGATCTAAATATATCTATTAGTTCCATCTGTTCCAATGTGTCATTCAGGTCCATTGTTTCCTTAGTGATTTTCTGTCTTGTTGATCTATCCATTGATGTCAGTGGAGTATTAAAGTCCTCTGTAATTAGCACATTTTCGTCAATAAGATTGTTTCTTTCTGTGATTAATTGTTTTATGTATTTGGGTGCTCCCGAGTTAGGCACATAGATATTTATAATTGTTAGCTCTTCCTGATGGAGAGATCCTATAATTATTATATAATGTCCTACTTCATCTCTTGTTACTGCCTTTACTTTAAAGTCCAGTTTGTCTGATATTAGTATGGCTACTCCAGCTTTCTTTTGGCTTCCAGTCGCCTGATAGATATTTCTCCTTCCCTTTACTTTCAGGCTTCTTCCGGTCGAAAATGCATGTCCTATAGACAGCAAATAGATGGGTTTTTTTTTTTTTTTTATCCATTCTTCTACCCTGTGTCGTTTGGTTGGACCATTCAGTCCATTTACATTCCATGTTATTATCGAAAAATGTGGGTTTAGAGTCATTGTGTTCTCCCTAGAGTTCATGTTTATAGTGGTATCTCTGGCTCCTTGTATTCTTTGTGATCTTTCCCTCATGGAGTCCCTCTTAGGATTTCCTGTGGAGCTGGTTTGGTGGTCATGAATTCTCTCAATTTTTGTTTATTTGGGAAAACCTTTTTCTCTCTTTCTAATTTGAAAGACAGGCTTGCTGTGTCGAGGACTCTTGGCTACATATTTTTTCTGCTCATCATATTGAAGATTTCCTGCCATTCCTTCTTGGCCTGCCAGGTTTCATTAGATAGGTCTGTAACCACTCTGATATGTTTCCCTTTGTATGTGAGGGCCCTTTTCTCCCTAGTTGCTTTCAGAGTTCTCTCTTTATGTTTATATTTTGCCAGTTTCACTATGTTATTTCGTGCTGAAGGCCGATTCAAATTACGTCTTAAGGGGGTTCTTTGTGCCTCTTGAATTTGAATGTCTATTTCTTTCGCCAGATTTGGGAAATTCTCAGTTATAATTTGGTCAAGTATCCCTTCAGGCCCTTTCTCTCTGTCTTCCTCTTCAGGAATTCCTATGATGCTGATGTTGTTTCGTTTGATTGTATCACTCAGATCTCGAATTCTCCTTTCCTGCTCCTGGATTAATTTCTCTCTCTTTTTTTCAACTTCCTCTTTTGCTATAACTATATCTTCCAATTCACCTATTCTTCTCTCTGCCTTGTCAATCCTTGAGGTGGCAGCCTCCAGTTTGTTATTCACCTCACCTATAGCCTTTTTTAACTCATCAGTTGATTCTTTGATACTTTTCTCAACCCCAGCGATTAATCTTATGACAAGCTTTTTAAATTCTTGATTTGATATGTTGTCTAGATCTGCCTTGAGCAGTCTGTGGCTGTGACTTCCTCCTGGAAGTTCTTCAGGGAAGAGTTTCTTCGTTTTGTCATTTTTGCTAGTTTTCTGTCTCTTGTCACCTTTAGAAAGCTCGTTGTGCCCTGTGCACCTATTAATATTTCTCTGTTAAAGGAGGCTTATTGACTGTCCAGGTCTTTTCGTTTCAGGAAATATTCTCTTAATGGTGTCTCTCGGTTTCTCTTGTTGTGCCTGTGAGTATTTTAATTCCCTACTCTGCAATATTTGGGACTCGCCTTCTTGCACACTTTGGCTTGTTTCTTGGTGTAGTCCTAAGAAGGAAAACAGACAGAGAAACACAGAGGGAACAGAAGCACACATACACACAGACAAATGAAACAAAGAAACACATTAAACGGGGGAAAGAAAAGAAAGAAAATGGGAAGGAAAGAGATGAAAAGAAGAGAAGAAGAGAAAATAAAAAGAAAAGAGAAAGAAAAAAATTAAAAAATATATAAAAGGGGGTCGGAGACAACAAAGGTCAGTAAACAGTTTAAAAGTGTATGACCAGTTGGGGGGAGAGGTAAGAATGAGATACAGGAGATTATATCTGGGTTGCAAGAAGGTGAAAATGTAAGGGAGAAAGGAGAAAGGAAAATAAGGAGTAAAAATTTAAAAGAATTAAGTAGAGAAAAAGGAAAAAAAGGTAATAATAACAAAGAAATAAGTATGAAAAAAGTGAAGAAAAATTTTTTTTAATATAAAAAAAAGAAAAGAAAGGCAGTAGCTCCCCCTAGTGGATAGGCGTGGTTTGATGTGGTAGGTCTTGGAGGCTGCTCAGAAGGGCTCCACCTTGGTGTCTATGGAGATCAGAATGGCGGCATGCCATGTTCCACTAAACTAAGCATGGTAGGCCACTCTAATGAGTCAGATCTCCGTGGGCCACAGTTGAGCCAAGTTGTATTTTCCAGGCCCGCCTTAGTTCAAAGTTCCAGTCCTTGCACGTTTGTGCTATCACAGATGAAATGTATTTGTTTTGGTGGTGGCTTCTTAGGGGGAGGAATCAGTTTGTCTTGGCTCAGGCAGGGATATCAGCTGTCCCTGCCTGAGGCGAAATGAGAAGCAGGAGGTGAAGTGTGCACCTTCACAGACTCAATTGCATAGTCCCCACCCCCAGCCAGGATCGCGATTGCAATGGGGGAAAGAAAAAAATAATTGAGTCTCTCTTGGCTTCTGATAGCTGTTGCTCAAGGCGCTGTGTGCTGCTGGAAATGAGCTTGGAGCTCCTGCAGCCTACTCGTGCGCCCAGGCCTCCACCTGCCGCTGACTCCTTGTCGGGGGTCGCGTAGGTGTGGGCCCTATTTTTTTCCTATAGGCACCCAGGATTCGAGATTCTCGCAGCCAGTGCAGGGGGCAAGACGTGCTGTGGAAATGCGGTGTGTGGTCCCGTTCCCAAAACCAAGTCCGAAGTGCGTGCCCCTGGCGCAGCCGCAGCTTCCACTGATTCCCGGCTGAGATGGCTTAGGGCTGGAAGCTGTTCCTTCCCTTGCGCCACCCGGGTTCGGGATTCCGGCTACCCAGCAGTTATCTATGGAGTGGGTTTCTCTCTCTAAGGCGGCCAAGCGTTCTTTACCTCTTCCCCAGAGACAGTACTATGAGCGTGTTCAGACTCTCTGTCTCTTCCCTTTGTCTCTCAGGCTCCGTGCGCTTGCCCCACATTGGGCTGGGGATCCTGCCTCCCCTGCCCGTCTGGGGCTGGCCCATTTTCAGATCTCCCCAGTTCGCACTCACTCACTCAGGTATCCTTGAGTTTCTTTTCTTTCTGGAGTCCGTATTTTCTCCTTCCGCTCTTGCAGATGAGAGTAATGTCCTTCTCAGTTCGATAGATGGAGTGGACGGAATTTACAGAGCTCCCTTCCTCTCCGCCATCTTGGCTCCACCTCAGCTCCTTTGTTTCTTAAGAATCTGCCAATGATCCCTGTCCTTTAAGCACACTACTGAAATTAGTAAACAAACTTACTTCCTATATTCAGCAGGTGTTTTTCAAATTGTTGTTTCTATGCTGTATCTCTGCTGGCTTTTGTTTTTGCTATCTCTTTATGAGTGGATGCTCAGTTTCCTCTTGACATCCAGGCTCTCCCAGAGCCAATTCTGCTGATTCTTAAATTGATGGGATTTAAGTTCTAATGGTTTGTAAGGTTTGTAAAATTCAACCCTTCTGTTTTTCAAACCCAAATGTTATGGGGATTTGTCTTCCCCTTGCATGTTCTGGTGTGATAATCTGTTTCTGTCCCCTCACCAGCCCCCAAGCATCTGTCTCTTCTGGGGACATTCCCATGGGTTTGTTTTATTTCTGACCGTATTTCTGCCTTTCTTACTCTCTTTGATGTGGCCTATACTCTACATTTAATTGTTGAGTTTGTTTTTCCAGTCTTCAGATCATTTTCTGGGTTATGTACACTGATATGAGTGTAATCTAGTTGTATCCATGGGAGGAGGCAGTTTCAGGTCCTCTTACTGTGACATCTTCCCTGGAAGTCTATTATGCCAGTATTTTAATAAAAGTTTATTTTCTCCTTCACAAAATTAATCAATGCAATGCAGAGAGAGAGAGACAGGGAGAGAGAGAGAGAGAGAGAGAGAGAGAGAGAGAGAGAGAGAGAGAGAAGCATATCTATCTCTCTTACCAAAAATTTCATTTTGTTGTTTACCCATTATCTATTCTAAGGGAATCCAGAAAGCTACATCCTGAATTCATACACAATTCAAAAACTCCCTTAAAGTAAATAGGAGTCAATTTGTTGTCCATGAAATAGTAAAGAGGAATAAATTTTTTGGAACATGTTATTATAAAATAACCTGAAGATCTTACAAATATAGTCATTCTAAGTCCATTTCATGTCACTTGTAATTCTAGAGATGTATTTTTGTGCTGGCCTTTTGATAGAATATCAGTGTACCTTTGTCTTCTCCATGTGAACTGCCAAGGAGTTTCACAGATCAGAACATCTATCCCTTGTTAGGAGTTTTAAAAGTCATTGTCAGTTTATCCTATGAAAAATTAAGTATATGGTAGTGAGGCTTTCATATCATATGTAAACAATTCTTTCACTTTTTCATTAGAGAGAGACTGACATCTTTTTTGTTTTAACTCAGCATTGTTTCTTCCCAGTGACTATTATAGGCTAACACAGTGTAATCTATCGTTTCCCACTGAGAATACTGAGTTTATCTAATGCATTCAAGAAAACACCACTGATCTATAGCTATGTATGTCCTCTAATTGGAATAAGGCCCAGGGGCTATATAGTGGTAGGAACTTCCTTTTTTCTAAACTATCAGAAAATGGATCATACTTACAAATGTTTCACTTGTATTGTCAATAAAACTGACAATATGATATATTCATTTGTTTTGCTGGGTTCTCATTTTGCAGTTGTGTATGTTGATTATAAAGTGCCATTCTACAGTTGATTCTGCCAGATACAAAAATACTATTGTATTGGTGTTATGCCTACAATATCTAAGTATTTTAACTTTTAAGTATGCAAACTGAGGTTCAAATATGTTAAGTAACCTGCTTATGGTCATACAGTTATTAAAACAGAAGGGTTGATGTTTAAATTCAAATTTGTCATATTCTATTCCAGTCTTTTCTTTATTATACCACACTACATTTAAATAGTGAGAGTCCCATAATATTTGCATATAATTTTTATATATTGATATAATCTTTTTCTAGTTGCCATTCTATTTTATCACCTAATGGAAATTGTTTAGTCTAACAATTTTCCATGATCTTCATTCTATCTCTCCGTGCTTACTTCCTCACTTGCCCCTTGATAACAATACTTTAAAAATTCAAATGATAAGGGCACCTGGGGGGTGCTCAGTCAGTTAAGCATCTAACTTCAGCTCAGGTCATGATCTCATGGTCTGTGAGTTCGAGCCCCACATCAGGCTCTGGGCCGACACCTCAGAGCCTGGAGCCTGCTTCAAATTCTGTGTCTTCCTCTCTCTCTGTCCTTCCCCCACTCACACTCTGTCTCTCTATCTCTCAAAAATAAAATAAAAACCAAAAAAATTTTTTAAATACAAGTGATTTAAAATTCACTTAATTCACTCAGTTTCATGCGTTTACTTCTATGTTACTCTGTTTGGAATGTCCACTTTAAAACACTTTTCACCTTTCAACCCATAGTTCTAAAGTCAATTCCTTTATAATACTTTGAATGTGTCTTCCCCCAGATGGAATTACAGTCTCTCCTCTGTGACTTTATTATACTCTATATAGATTTCTGTAATAGCAGCTAAAATAAGCTCCCATCAAAGACATTTTTCATTTCTGTTTTAGTTGTTTTGATCTCTAGCATTTACTTTTTGTTCTTTCCATCTTCTTGCTTATATTGCCTCTTTGTTCCTACACGTTGCTACTTTATCCATTAGAGCCCTTAGTATATTATTTACAATTGTTTTAAATTACGAGTCTGATAAATTCAACATCCCTGTCTTAACTGAGTTCGGTTCTGATGCTTGCTCGGCTGTTTCAAACTATATGTTCTTTGTTTGTTGTTTCTTTTTGCTTTTTATCATGACTCATATTTTTGTTCTTGATAGATGGAAATGATGTACTGAGTAAAAGAAGCTACTATAAATATGCCTTTATTAATGTGGTGATAAGATATGGGTGGTAGAAAAAAAATTTTCTTTAGTTCCGTGGTTAAGCATCAATCCTTTAGTGACCCTGTCCTTCTGGCCATGAAATTCACAAGGATTTTTCAGGTTTCCCATTAATAGGAGGGACAAGGTGGTTAAAGTGGGCTGGAGTTGGAAATTTCCCTTGGTCCATTTAAGTTAGACTCTGATAAAATTCCAGCAGGTTAGGCTCTGAGTTAAATAGTTTCTCTTGAATGCAGGCCATCCTAAGAGTAACAGAATGCTCTGGCATATTTAAAAATAGATACTTTCCCTTTTCCTTGCCATAAGCCCCAGGGGATTTTTTTCAATATTTACTGTGAGAACTTGGTAGAGGTAAAACTTAAAATGCATTGCCTTCTTAATAACACTATCTCCCTAGAGTTTTATCTCTCAGACTTGTTTGCACTGAGCTTCCAGCAATTTCTCAATTACTGTTTAGATTTTCCTAACCTGGAACTGATCTCTGTGGATGTATTTGCTTATAGGTTTCTGCTCTGATAAATTGTTATTCTCTGTGTTTGTCTATGTGTTTCTCCAGTTTTGTGGGCATTGGTATCTTCATCACCTCACTTCTCTGGAATCTAAGAAGAAAGGTTGATTTTTCAGTTTGTTCAACTTTTTACTTGTTATGGAAATGTCAACTTCTAAGCTCCTTGACCAGAAACCAGAAGTTTCACATGCTGCTTCCATTTTTTTTTAAATTTTTCCTCTGTGTTTCAAAGTGGATAGTTTCTATTGTTATGTCTTCATGTTCACCAATCATTTTTTTTCTTCAGTATCTAAGCTTTATTCAATTCCATCTAGGATATTTTTTTTCTTTTTCATCACACATTTTCTAATTTTATCTTTAGAAAATCAATCTCAATTTTGTTAATATATTCCATGTTTGTAATTAACTTTTGAACATAGAGAATATAGTAATAACTTTTTTAAATGTATAATGGTTTATTGTCAAATTGGTTTTCATATAATACCAATGCTTCTCCCCACAAGTGCCCCCTTCCATGACCTTCAACCCCTCCCTTCCTCCCCCTCCCCTTTCAGTCCTCAGTTCATTTTCAGAATTCAATAGTCTCTCATGATTTGTGTCCCTCTCTTTCCCCAACTCTCTTTCCCCCTTCCCCTCCCTATGGTCCTCTGTTAGTTCTCTCCTGTTAGACCTATGAGGGCAAGCATATGGTATCTGTCCTTCTCCGCCTGACTTATTCACTTAGCATGACACCTTTGAGGTCCATCCACTTTGCTACAAATGGCCATATTTCATTCTTTCACTTAAAAAAAATTTTCACACCTGTGTGCATCCTGGTCAGTTTAAACAGATTATCTTTTTCCTCATTTTAGGTCAGAGTCCTCTGCCTTTTTATATGTGCTATCTTTTAATTAAATGCCATGTATTATAAATTTTACTTTATTGGATTCTTTATTTTTTGTATTCTTATAAACATTGCTGTATTTTGTTCTGAAATGCAGTCAAGTCACTTGAAAGCTACTCCTTTTTGATATGACCTTTAAGATATATTAAGCAGGACTGAAGCAGAGGTCAGTTTTGGATTATTTATTTCCCCCTGCTAAGGCAAGACCATTCTTAAAACATACCCAATATTCTATGAACTATCAGGTTTCCCAGTCTAACTGGTGGAAGTAAGAACTATGTATTGTCTTTCATGAACACTGGAGCTATATCTAATTCTCTGATGGTTTGTTCTCCGGCCTCTTTATGCGCTGATTGGCATTGTAATGAATACTTTATCAGAATCCTCTGTTTTTCACACTTGCTAATCTTTCATTGAATGCCAAACATAGCTTTTTAACTTATTGTATGCTGAATATTTTGTATCTAAGTAAATACTCCTCACTTTTGTTCTAAGAAAGTTAATTTACTTCAAGATAGTTTGGTCCTTTTGGGTATTGCTTTTAAGATTTCTTAGGTTTCATAAGAATAGTTTTTAGTCTAGATATAATTAATAACACTATGAGGCAAGAACTTCATGAGAATGCTACCAGTAGCCTAGGAACTATAAATTTTGAGACAGGAACATTTATCTTTTGTACCGATTCCTCACATGTATATTGTGATCTGTACTCTACTGCATACTTATGGTTGACCAGCTCAGATATCCAGAGTTTTCTCTCTCTCTATGCAACTCTCTTATCTTTAGTACTGCATCTTACTAACTTTACCAACCTTAATCTCCTTAATTAATGTGGCCTTCCAGGATCTACTTCAGTTTACCCTCCTTACTCCATGACTTAAAAATTTTCTTAATTCTGGACAATCAGAGCTTACTTCATTTGTTTCTTGTCACTTAGGGATCACTATCCTTTGCTGTCTGACATCCAATATTTTTAAAAGCATTATTTTACATATTTTGTATATTTCCTTTTGTTTTTGTTGTTTTTGTGTTAGACAGATACATAAATCAGGTTTATGTTTCTCCATCTTAGAAGAAAGTGGAGGTCTCTTACTATATTTATATATTTATTTGGTGTAATGTATTTTCCCTCTGCTAAGCAAGGACCATGTCTTTATCAGTTTTAAATACTCAATACCAACTACATCAATTATCATATTAGATTCTAATTAATAAGTAAATAGTCATTGACTGGAATGGGTTTTTAAGCAATATAATTTTGTAGTATGCATAAAATCATGATTTATTGTCCAAGATATAGGTTAGATTGGTTTTAATACCTAAAAATTGGAAAGTATATATTATAGTCTCTAAAAATTAGGAAGTATAAGAGGCAAATTTTCCACTTATTCCTTCTACATTTAAGAACTAATAATTCCTTCAAAAATACAAATACAGAAATATGGTTAAACAGTCTAGTAGTTGAGCCTTAGTTGAAACTTTAGTTTTTTCAACAAGATTTAGAATGGAAGTTGGTTAGTTATACGGTAAATTTTTAGGTGGAATGAAAATTTACTGATCAAGATGAAACAATTCTCACAGTTAGAACATATAGGAATTAACCATTTGAGAAAAAATAATTAAGTTTCAAAGCAACAATTAATAAGCAATGAGTTGTCTAATATACAGCAACCAACAATCAGGTGAAGGTGGTTGAGCAAGCTTTTCTTTCAGAGATGTTCCTTAGTTTTTGACTTTGGGACTTCTATCAATTATGCTTGCATAACAAATATTCCTTTTAGATGATAAAGGATTTCATGGAATATGATAAGAAAAAGAGTTATATTATTATTGTAGTAATTCCTCCTCTCTGAGAACTGGTCCAGACATATGAATATATGACCTGCCTATCTACTTTTACCTGTTACTGGTGGCTCCCGGAAATTTTACACTGCAAGTACTCTAAACAATTCCAAGAATGTACTATATTCTTTCTTGCTTGCATGCCTTTCCTATACTTGTCTCTAGAATACTTTCTACTGATTCCCAAATCTTTTTTCCTAGTTATCTCTCTGTCTTTAGCTCTAATTTTGAAGTCATCTCATCTTAAGAAGTCATCTCTGGTTAAACTAGTGGGGGGCTTACCTCTGTATTTCATAGCACTCAGAGATCTTTTTAAAGAAAACCAGAACCAGGTAGCAGTAAAGTGGTAAAAACACATTTTATTTAGGAAATATTATAATATAGGAAAAGAGATCTCAGATAGAAATGGGCTCAAGTCTGAATATTGCAAGAACAAATGGGGATTTATAGGCAAGGAGCAGATTGTGGGTGGGGGATAGTGGATGGAAATTTACTAAGAGAAAATATCAAGGGTAGGGGTAATTCTTACTACACTGATGTAACAGGATTATTGCTGAAGGGAGGCCAAGGTGATTAGATTAGAAGTTGGGAAATTCTTGCTAAAACTCAACTATACAAGTCTGAGAACAAATTCCAAGGAATAGGCCAAGTCAAGACAAGGGCTTTGAGGAGTCTGACCAAAGTTTGGTGAAAAAGACAGTCTTTGTTGAGGGTCTTTGCTACTATTACATTTATCACATAAAGCTGAAATATCTTTTTTAAATTTTACATATTCCTTATTAGACTAGAAGTTTCAGAAATGTAGGGCTCATTCTCCACTCAATACTGTATTTCTCACAAATAACACAATACCTGGCACATAGTAGGCAATCAACAAATGTGTACTGAACTGAAATTAACTTTTAAAGTAAAGAGCACGAGTTAAATACAAACTACCAGTTTTTAAAGTACAGTATTAATGTTAGATATTCTTTAGGATTTAGACACCACTGGCATTCTGTAATCAAAAGATAAATCCTTCAAAGTACAAACTTTCTATTGAAATGTTTATATATAATTAATAATTATAAAATGAGAACTATTTAATTGACTATTTGAAATATCACTAAAACTTCTAGGATTGCTTTGTTTTAAATAAGTATCATAGTAGAGAATGAACTTGTTTATATTGGAAACAAGGCTAATATAAGACTAGAAAAATGTCTCAAATTATTTGCAAAATATATCAATATTCCAAGTTACCAAAATTTTACTGGGGATATGTTTTTTATAAAGATTGCTATGCCTTTAGATGTCCCATGCAGATATTGAACACTTAGAGATAGTAATATCTACACAATGAGAAAAAGTTTGATTAGTTTGTTTTGGGAGGAAAAAGTCCAACATCAAGATGATTAATTTTTTTATTTTTAAAATTCGTTGTTCTGTCAATGTGTAATGACACATTCTTTGTTGATTTGAATTGCAAATTATAGCAACTATTTGCATAAAGTATACCGGTACCTCTGTAATTAGACCATTATCTCAAATGTCCACAATTAAGCACGCCCTGAGAGTTTTTCTCTTTGTGCATGTAAAGTTAGTTGTGAATGTATGCTCTTTAAAAGAGAGGATTTATTCTGTGGATGCTGTTCTATTAGGAGAGCAGAGCATCACATATGGTGTGTCAAATTACCCTCTCTTTAGAGATACCTGTGGTTCATTAACAGAATGTGGTGGATTATCAATAAATATACAAAAATTTTATAGTTTAAAAAATCTGCTGGATTACTATAGTAAGTTTTTTCCTCAAAAATGCTACCCAGGGGTTTATTCAGTTAAGCATCCAACTCTTGATTCAGCTCAAGTCATGATCTCATGGTTGGTGAGATCAAGCCCCACGTTAAACTCTGTAATGACTGTGCAAATTCTGCTTGTGATTCTCTCTCTCCTTCTCTCTCCTACCTCCCCTAAATAAATAAAAACACATTTAAAATAATTTTAAAAATTATACTCCGTTTTTAAAAATAAATACCATTACACAAGAATAAAATATATATAAATAATATGATATAAATAAATATAAGCATGAAGAAGTGATTGCAAAATTCCGAGTGAAAGATAAACTCTTTAACTTGAACAGCAGCTTCTTTGCAAAACTTAGTAGTTACTTAATATTTATAGTACATCAGCAATTTATTAGGTGTCATAGCAAAATTTAAAATATCATGACTATATTCTAAAGATAACTTGGGAAGCTAAAAAGAGCACATTTTTTGGTAATTTTTAAATAATTTTCTTATAAGGAAGTCCTTAGAGACTTATATTATGTTACAGCCCTAAAAAGACTTCTTTCTTTAAATATTTTTTATTTATTTTTGAGAGACAGAGAGAAATAGCACGAGCAGGGAACAGTCAGAGAGAGAGGGAGACACAGAATCTGAAACAGGCTCTAGGCCAGATGCTTAACCGACTGAGCCACTCAGGCGCCCCTATTTAGTAGATTTAAGAGAAGAAAAAATTTTAAATCTACTAAATATGTCCCAATAAATTCCATTCTATTTCCTTTTATATCTTTTTTCATTAAATCTAATTCACTTCAATACACCAGAACATTATAAAATATCAAAATATAGAGGTTTATGAAATTTGTCTCATTATTTAAGGCTATTTACTTATAGAAAGACTATACTTATTATCAATAAGATATCTAAATTAATTTCGATTTATTTATCTTTATACAAATAAATATAAAACAATCAAACAGCTGATTCTTTATTCATACAATTTTGTGCCAATTTTTTCCTAGACTCTCTGGATTTAAAAAAAAAAAGGAATAAAATAAAATAAGGTACCTCTCTTTTTTTAGAGTTTCAGAAAACCAGTGGATAGTTACTGCTATCACTATCAATACACTTCAGAAATACCATCAAAGGAGGGCAACAAGTAATTCCAATATTCCTCTGTCATTTATAGTGTTAATTCTGGTCATTGTAATGTATAAAACTTTCTTCAGTTATGAATCAAACTCCTTACTGCATTTGCTTTGTAAACACAACTGTAATGCAATTATTGTATTTTTAAAAGGGTTATTTACTTATGAAAACTTCTGTGGCTTAACAAAACTTTTATTGTAATTCATACTTAGGAAAATAGCATTTGAAATACAGAATGAAAATTAGACTTAAAATGTAATCAAGTTGTAAATGTTTTCAAGTAGTTGCATTTCAATTTTTTTGTATGCTTAACCAAATAGTTTATCATTCAAATGACTTAAATTCCAAGAATCAAGATCCTCTTGTAGATCTTAAATAATTGTATTTTAATTTTGGGGAAAAGATTACCTGAACCTTTAAAAACAAGTGATTTATCTTATTATTTATTTTTCTTTCTACAACATCAATTCTTATCTTTATTTGCAAAGGTAGAAGATAAGATGAAAATGGTGAATATATTGTTGGTTGTTTTTCCCTGAGGAAGACTGGCTTTTTGTTTTCTATCAGGGATGAGCTAAAGAGAAACCTTACACACTGTAAGAAGCAATGCCAGAAATTTGTGTTATGGAGGCCAGAAAGATATAGGGAGGATTTAGGCAGAAGATAGAGAATATGAGTATGAGATGGGAATGGGGGGACAGTTACGGATGTCCAAATCAAAGCAGCTTTTTAGCAGTTTTAGAACTGGACATTCACAATGTCTTTGAATCACTTTTAACTGAGTGCTCCAAATAAAAAAAACATCCAAGTGCCATACATTTGTGGGTCCATTTCTAGGTTTTCATTCTGTTCCATTGATCTATGTGTCTGTTTTTGTGCCATCAACTGATGATGGATAAAGAAGATGTAATATGAGATATATATCACAATGCAATATTACTTAGCAAACCAGAAGAATGAAGCCTTGCCATTTACAGCAACATGGATGTATTATGTGTATTATGCTAAGGGAAATAAGTCAGTCAGAGAAAGACAAAAATCATATGATTTCACCTACATGTAGGATTTGAGAAACAAAACACATCACCATAGGGGAAGTAAAAATAAGATAAAAACAGAGAGGGAGGCAAACGATAAGAGACTGTAAAATACAGAACAGAGTTACTGGACGGGAGGTGAGTGGGGAGGTGGCCTAATGAAAGATGGGTATTAAGGAAGACATTTGTTAGGATGAGCACTGGGTGTTAGATGTAAGTAATGAATCACTGGGCTCTACTCCTGAAATCAATACTACACTGTATGCTCACTAACATGAATTTAAATAAATATTTTTTTTAAAAAAAGAAAGCACCCAAGTGCCAAAACTAAATATAAATGTCTTATCCTTGTTATCCTTGTTATTGTCATCGGACCAGATAGGTAAAGACTGACTTTAGTTCATTTTTTAATGAAGATAAATACACATTTTCACATGAGACAAATTTCTTTAGAAGGTGACATTTTATTCACTTAAAATAAAAATACCAGTCACAGACTTCTGTTGAATCATCTTGGTTTGCATATAAATATTAAATACTTGATTTGCCTCTAAAGAAAAACCTTTAAGTGTAAATTGATGTTTAACTGGTGTTGAAGTTGCAGAGGTAGGACTCTAACAACCTTTCACACTGGAGCAGGCACTGCTCTGAACTATCATGATCCCAAAAGCATGTGGATTCAAAAGAAACCAAAGAGGAAGAGACATTCCAAAACAAAACAAAATAAGACTATTAACCACAGGAACCACAGGATTTCCAACACATAATCAACTATCAGAATGTGTATAACATTTTATTGATATTTTTAAATGGTATAAAGCTAAGACTGATATAAAACCCATTATAATAAACACTATAAATGAAAAATAGCTAAAATAACAGAAAAATTAAAATGCCATCCGAGACAGAAATTTACCTGAAATTTTAACATGTGCCTGAAAATAATTTTGTGTATACCAGTAAGTTGAAACAGAACATATTTTAAGCTGCTTAAGATTTTTTTCCTATTTAATATTAAGACCAAAACAATGGGTTCTTAAAACTTTTTTTCTGCCTCAATAGATTATATGTCTCCTGAAAAGGAAAGAGTTTTACCAAGATGAAGCAATGCACATTTATTCATATTGACTAGAAAAAATATGTATGTTTGGTGTTAATCACTGCTCTGCTGCTATGGTTATATTAGACAAAAATTGGTGTACATATTGGGAAAAATATCTCATAGCTGTATGGTTTTATTTACTTCATAGCAATTTCCCAAGGAAACAAGACATATCAAAATTAAAATAGCAGGAAGGAAATCATTTATCAAGGTGAAACAAGAAAGCAAAAGGGACAGCAATTACAGAAAGTGGTAGTAGCTCTTAAAGTTAAGTTATTCTGTCACATACCATGAATTGGACCATTATTTCATGCAAGAGCACTGTAATAAAATGGCTTCTTAGCTGAAATGATGATGGATATTGTGCTGTGTATATGAAGGTCAGGTGGAGGTGGGGGAGGATGAGTATATCAGATTTGCCCACATTTAAGTCCTATAGTGATTGGCTGTCTAGACATACAGTTTCTTCAAATAAATTATAACTTGAGAATATGGTATCCTTATTCTTTAAGGCTGAAAAGTTCAGACAAAAAAAGTGCTAATAGTGACAAGAAATGCTTTCTTTTTCTAAGACATATTCTTATTATAATTCTGCAAAATGGTGCTTCAGATTCTCCTCTTTTAGATAAGTATTATTGATAACAGTCTACATACTTATTGATGACAGCTTCCTAGTTATTTGTTGTAAGAGCTAATATGGCCTCACTAATATTTTTCTTGCTTGTTTCTGATGTATTTCAAAAAAGGAAACAGTAGCATATGGGAAAAAAATATGACATTGGGATTTAGATGACCTGATCTCTAGTCTCAATCCTGGTTTATGTGAGGTGCTTAATAGCTGTCAATTCCCATCTTTGTCCCTGGGTAAAGAATTGTTTGGCTAGACAAAGATCAAATTCATAAAACATTTGTGAAACATATGGAATCAAGATTCCTAATCAGTTAGGAAATAAGAAATCAGTATTGATCTTTGTGATCACCTGTCAATTTTCTTTATTAAGTCATATTCTCACTCAAGCCTTATAATCTCTCCTTTTCGTTTTTTGAGACTTACATTAAAATATGCCACAACTTAAAATAAATAAACATAGTCAGAATCCACCTACAAAAACTATCGGATGTTTAATAACATAACAATATGTTTCCCTCTCAGACAGTTTAGTTTGTAATGTGATTGTCATATTTATGTGAACATAAACATGCTGTATAGAACTTGAGTGTGAGTGAAGTTAAATACTTCCTTGATTCAGGACAAACATAAATATTGATGTAATTGGAATTTATAACTACTTATTGAGGGAAACAATAAAATATTTAATTAGTAGGAACCAGACTATAACATCTTGTCTATAAAGTTGTTCTTAGTTTATTTTACTTTATTTCATTCCTTTGGCAATAGCAAATGAAGGCTGTTTTCCCTATTCCTGAATAACAACTTGGCAATAGATAAACACTAAAACTGTGTCAATATGGGTAAAAGATTAAATAAAAAAGCAACAATTTTCCAACAATTTAACAAATGTCCATCTCTGAATATTTTAAATTAGCTCTCAGTATAAATTTGGGAAAACTCTTTTTGTCTACATTATCTTGAATTTTGCCTCATATCTCTGCTTAATCATGAAGATGCAACCTGAGGGCATTTAGTTCATTACTGCCAATTTTCAAGGGACTGATTGTATTGAAGAGGCCTTGAAAAAGTAACTCTGCTGTCAAAGCAACCTAACTTACTACTTAGAAGTGACTGAGGTATTGGGGTGAATTCGACTATCCCTAACAATGCTTCCCTGGATTAACAATCTATATCATGGATAGAGCTGGAAGGTGCAGTTTATCTTAATAGAATTCTCTGGTTTGTGCATTTAAAATTTTTTTGAATGTTTACTTATTTTTGAGAGAGAGAGAGATAGAGCTCGAGCAGGTGAGGGGCAGAAAGAGGAGACGCAGAATCTGAAGCAGGCTCTAGTCTCTAAGCTGTCAGTACAGAGCCCGATGGAGGGCTCAAACCCATAAGCCAGACCACAAGATCATGACCTGAGCTGAAGTCAGATACTTAACCAGTGAGCCATCCAGGAGCCCCTGGCTTGTGCATTTTATAAAATTGTTTTAAAAATTCTGTTCATATTATCCTAACTTATCTCTCATTTTAAAAGGAAACCTCCAAACACATTAAATTCACTCTGATACCCATCACTGTTCATGAATGGTGTTCTTAAATTATAGAAATCCATTCTCAGGCTTTCAATTATATTAAGGTTTTAAGTCTAAGAAGTGCACATTTAGCAATACTTTTTTAAAGTTGCTGAATGTTCAGACCTCAGAGAGCAACACTAAGTATACTGGGGGGTGCTATAGGCATTTCACCAGATATAATTTTGAAGTAAAATAAAAGGTGGCCTGTAGTGATTCTAATCACTCAATTGATGCTGTGTTTTTGCATGTGGCTATATATGTTCTTGAGCTATCTATTGTGGATTGATGAGTATACCTGAAAATTGTTACTGTCAGTGATCCAGGTCTGAGAGGGATTTCTACAAAGTCCCAATAACTATACTGACCCCAGGTAAAGACAGTTGCAGAGTGTCATTAGAACATGATGTTGGCAATTACTTAGATCAAAAGGGACAATAGACTCTCAAAATTCAAAATCCTATTTGGGAGTAAGGGAAAAGATAGGCAATGTTAATGTGGAAAAGAGGGTGCAACTTTGGAGGAGCAAATCTGATTTTGAATAAAGCATTAAGGAGTTATTAACCTAATCATTAATATAATACGTTTTACCTGTAGAGTGAATGTAATTGTTTCAATTTTAATGAAATAATGTATGTGAAAACACTAAGTGCAGTGTCTATAACAGTATTTTCCAAATTTATTGTGGTTCTTATTGTTGTCCCTCTTGCTGTTAGCATTATTAGTCCATGGATACACAAAAAGTCATGAGAAGTTATCTGAACTAGATGAATCTGAACCTGCTATTAAATTAGTGCATTTCTACTTTGAAGCATCTTAGTGACACAGAACAAAGGCAGGACCCTGTTTGTGATAAAGTTTTCCCATATTTTGTAGGAAATAATTAAAGGGAACAAAAAAAAAGCCCTCAAGATCCACTGTTGCAGATTTTGAGTCTGGAGTTCTCTCTTGTTATCAAGAGAGTACATAGAATTAAATGCGACAGAGGCTAATGTCTGGGAGAAGGCAAGATCCCTGAGCAAGAGTCCTTGCTCCATACTAATTAAGATCAGAAGGCTTACAGAGACAACAAAACAGTGAACATTAACTCATGTGTGTGAGAGAAAGGGGGATTCGAAGATATGTAGTGTTAGGGCTTTGAGTCAATACAAAACAAAATTGCAGAGCCAAGCAGATGGTTGTTTAAAGCATGCACAAGGCACTAGGTCTATTTATCTTGTCTAGGCGATAAGACAGATAGAGCATGCTCCTCAGGGTCAACAAGGCACCTTTCTTTTGTTAATTAGCTCTGCTCCAGGCAATTTCACCCTTTTGAGGTGGTCTATAGCCCTGTTTCCTTGTACACCTATTCTGGATGCTTCCATCCTGTAAAAGAATCTTTCTGCTTTTGTATTATGCTGCAGGTGCTTTTGCCCCGTTAAACCTCTCTGGGATGCTTTCACCCTGTGGCTTCCCATTCTTAGACTTTTGTACTATGCTGGGGGAACTTTCACCCAGGTTACCTAATCTTGTATGCTTTCATCCTAAATTTTGTTAATCCATTGGTGCAAGTTTAGGGAATTCCTAAACTTATTCCCCACACTCCACATTGTGTTTTTGGTTTCTTGATGATATAGGTAGTATAATCAAAGGCTTTCGAGGAACTTCCACATATCTGGAAGATAAAGGGTGCCTAAAAGTATAACAGCTCTAGATTCTTGATGACAAACAGAAATTCAAGAAGCCCTTTGTCAAAGGCATCACACGATAATCTCTATTGCTTATCTATGATCCTCTTTAGGTGTTAATGTGATTTATTTCAAACTAGAACCCCTAAAGCTAATATCACATACTATTTGCTAGGTGAAGGATATATTAAAATAATAATCTATTTCTTTAGGATATCAACACATTCATGCAGATATCTCTCCATTTCCCTGTGCTTTGGAAAGCAAAAGAATATTATCTACATGGTTCATTGTATTGAATTAGTGCTTCCTCTTGTGAGAGAGAGATAGACACATCACTGTAAACTTCAATAGCCTTTGATGATTTAACACTTCCAAGATCAGTAGATAGTAGTTAGAATATTAATCAACACTGGGAGCTGTTTTGGTGTAAAATATAATATAAATCATATATAAATAAAATAAAAATCATATAAAAATATCATCAGAATGTTTTCCTTCATGTGAAACAATTCCTGGGAACCAACTAAACTGTCTTGAAGGTGCTGGTTTTATGAAATATGCAATTGAGATTAATTTCTCATAAGAAATAAGTGAATTAACTAGAGTAAAATTACTAGAGAAATGTCTAAAGGACAATATATTAAAGCAAGAAAATTTTCTAATTAAATTTACAGTGAAGAAGAGGGAAGATCCAGTGGAGTAGGAGTACACTAGGCTGGCCTTGTCCCATGAACACAACTAGATAATTATCAAATCATCCTAAATACCCCATAAATAGACCTGAAGACTGACAGAACAAATTATACAATTAAAGGGGGAAAAATAGGCCACAACAAATAAGGGAAGAAGTGGGGTGCTTGGGTGGCTCAGTCCTTTAAGCATCTGACTTCGGCTTAGGTCATGATCTCGCAGTTCGTGAGTTCAAGCCTTACATCAGGATCTTTTCTATCAGTACAGAGCCTGCTTCAGATCCTCTGTCTCCCTCCCTGCCCCTTTCTTGCTCACATGCATGCATGCTTCTCTCTCAAAAATAAATAAAAATTAAAAAAATATATAAGGGAAGAAATGTGTAGACCTGGTTTAGGGGGAGAAGCAGATTGTGGTTGCTGCAGAGGGGAGGGGAGGGAGCCATAGTCACAGACGATGGGGGGGGGGAACACACAGGGGAATTCACAAGGAGAATATTTCCCTAAAGCCATTGTCTTGGAAAATGAGAGGGATTGAATTTTATAAGTTCTCGAAACTAGCAGGACTTAAAGCCTGGAGTTTTAAAAGTCAGCAGAGTTGTCTGAGATAGAACCTGGGGAGCAACAAGGAGGAGCCAAGATGGCGGAGAGGAAGGGAGCTCTGTAAACTCCGTCTGCACCATTTATCGAACTGAGAGGGATATTACGCTTATCTGTGAGACCGGAAGGAGAAAATACGGACTCCAGAAAGAATAGAACCTCAAAGATACCTGAGTGAGTGGGGGTGAATGGGGGAGATCTGAAAACGGGCCAGCCTGGGACGGGCAGGGGAGGTAAGATCCCCAGCCCAAACTGGGGCAAGCGCGTGGCACCTGAGAGACAAAGAGAAGAGACAGAGTCGGAACACGCTCTTAGTACTGTCTCTGGGGAAGAGGTATAGAACGCTTGGCTGCGCTTGGAGACAGAAACCCACTCCATAGATATCTGCTGGGTAGCCGGAATCCCGAACCGGGGTGGAGCAAGGGAAAGAACAGCTTCCTGACCTAAGCCATCTCGGCGGGGAATTAGAGGCGGCTGTGGCTCTGAGAAGCAGCTGCACCAGGGAGAAGCGCTCCCCAGCAAGAAGCGGCCGGTGCAGCGACTGTGCCAGGCGAGAGCAATTCCATCTTGGTTTTGGGAACGGGACCACGGACCGCATTTCCACGGCGTACCTCGCCCCCTGCACTGACTGCGGGAATCCCAGGTGCCCACAGGAAAAAATAGGGCGCACACCTACGCGACCCCCAACAAAGAGTCAGTGGTGGGTGGAGGCCTGGGCACGCGCTTAGATTGTAGGAGCTCCCAGCTCATTTCCAGCAGCGCACAGCGTCCTGAGCAACAGCTACTGGAAACCAAGGGAGACTCGGTTTTTTGTTTTTTGTTTTTTTCCTTTCCCCCATTGCAATCATGATCCTGGCTGGGGGTGGGGACTCCGCAATTGAGTATGTGAAGGTGCGCACATCACCTCCTGCTGCTCATTTCGCCCCAGGCAGGGGCGGAGCCTCTGAGAACAGCTTCCAAGACTTACCACATCAAACCACGCCTATCCACCAGGTGTAGCTGCTGCTTTTTTTTTTCTTTTTGGTTTTGTTGGGGTTTTTTTGGTTTATTTTGTTTTTTAATATATAAAAATTTTTTTTTCTTAACTTGTTTCATACTCATTTGTCATTATTACCTTTTTTTCCCTTTTCTTTACTCAATTCTTTTAAATTTTACTCCTTACAGTCCTTTCTCCTTTCTCCCTTACCTTTTCACGTTCTTGCAACCCAGATATATTCTCCTGTATCTCATCCTTACCTCTCCCCTAAACTGGTCATACACTTTTAAATGGTCTACGGTCCTTTGTTGTCTCTGACCCCCTTTTAAATATATTTTTTGTCTTCTCTTCTTTCTCTTTTCTTTTTATTTTCTCTTCTTCTCTTCTCTTCGTCTCTTTCCCTCTCATTTTCTTTCCCCCCTTTAATGTGCTTCTTTGTTTGATTTGTCTGTGTGTATGTGTGCTTCTGTTCCCTCTGTGTTTGTCAGTCTGTTTTCCTTCATAGGACTACACCAAGAAACAAGCCAAAGTGTGCAAGAAGGCGAGTCCCAAATATTGCAGAGAAGGGAATTAAAATACTCACAGGCACAACAAGAGAAACTGAGAGACACCATTAAGAGAATAATTCTTGAAATGGCAGGCCCTGGATAGTCAATAAGCCTCCTTTAACAGAGAAATATTAATAGGTGCACAGAGCCCAACGAGCTTTCTAAAGGTGACAAGAGACAGAAAACTAGCAAAAATGACAAAACGAAGAAACTCTCCCCTGAAGAACTTCCAGGGGGAAGTCACAGCCACAGAACTGCTCCAGGGAGATCTAGACAACATATCAGATCAATAATTTAAAAACCTGGTCATAAGATTAATCGCTGGGGTCGAGAAAAGCATCAAAGAATCAACTGATGAGTTAAAAAAGGCTATAGGTGAGGTGAATAACAAACTGGAGGCAGCCACCTCAAGGACTGATGAGGCAGAGAGAAGAATAGGTGAATTAGAAGATATAGTTATAGCAAAAGAGGAAGCTGAAAAAAAGAGAGAGAAATTAATCCAGGAGCAGGAAAGGAGAATTCGAGATCTGAGTGACACAATCAAACGGAACAACATCCGGCTCATAGGAATTCCTGAAGAGGAAGACAGAGAGAAAGGGCCTGAAGGGATACTAGACC
>PISW01014226.1:0-22111 GCA_004023785.1 Mungos mungo
GATGGATAATTCTTTTTATATGCTGTTGAATTCGATTTGCTAGTATCTTGTTGAGTATTTTTGCATCTGTATTCATTAAGGATATTGGTCTGTAGTTCTCTTTTTTGGCTGGGTCCCTGTCTGGTTTGGGTATCAAGGTGATGCTGGCTTCGTAGAATGAGTTTGGAAGCTTTCCTTCTATTTCTATTTTTTGGAATAGGTTGAGAAGAATGGGTATTAGCTCTGCTTTAAATGTCTGGTAAAATTCCCCTGGGAAGCCATCTGGCCCTGGGCTCTTATTTAGGTTGAGCATCTGACTTCAGGTCAGGTCATGATCTCGTGGTTCCTGGGTTTGATCCCCACATCAGGCTCTGAGCTGACAGCTCAGAGCCTGGAGCCTGCTTCAGATTCTGTACCTCCCTGTCTCTCACCCTCCCCTGCTCATACTGTCTCTCTTTGTCTCTCAAAAATAAATTTAAAAAACATAAGAAAAAAGAATAGTGAAAGAATATCTAGCTAACAAGGTAATAGAGAGGAAAATGAAAGAACAACAGTTTTTAAAAAGCAAGAAAGGAGAGAAAAAGAAACAGAGTGAGCGAGACAAATGGAAAACAATGCTAAAAGGAATGATTTATGCTAAATTATCACTAATTACATTACATGTAAATGAATAAAATACTCCAATTAAAAGGCAAAGATTGTCAGACTGGATTACATTTATAAAACACTGTCTATAAAAGATATACTATAAATATAAACACACAGAAAGGTTGATAGTAAAAAAATGGGAAAAATACAAGATGAAGATACTAACCAAAGAATATCAGACAGAGAAGACCTTAAGATAAGACATCTTACTAGAGCTGAAGAACATTTCACAATGACAGATCACTGATTGTAAATGACGATAGTGTTACTATATTACGGGGGTTGAATATATGTAGAATTGGAGTGATGAGTAAAGAAGGTTGGAAGGTTTTGAGATCAGTGTTGTCTGCGAAGTGGAAAAAGTATTGATATTTGTTGGATGTCGATGAGTCAGTATTTCATGTCATAATGTAACCACTATGAGAATATTAAAAGATGGCAAAACCGAAAGCTAACAGAGACAAAAGTGATTAACCCAAACGAAGAGACAAGGAGAGAAAGGAGAGAAAACGGAAGATAAGACAGGGAGCATAAGTAAAAGCAGTGCCACAGTGCATGTTAAAAACAGAAGCAATTGTGTTAAAAGTAAGAGACGGAGACTCTGATTAAAAGAATCCAGGGGCATCTGGCGGCTCAGTAGGCTGAGCGTCTGACTTCAGCTCAGGTCATGATCTGGTGGTTGGTGAGTTCGAGCCCCGCATCGGGCTCGTTGCTGTCAGTCCGGAGCCCGCTTCAAATCCTCTCTCTGTACTTCCCCGGCTGGTGTGCACACGCGCGCGCTCTCTCAAAATAAACAAACATGAAAAAGAAGAATATAATAGTCAAACTAGACAAAACCCACCTGGGTGCCACTTACAGAGGACCCACTTTAAATACAAGGGCACAGAAAAATCGCGAGTACAGTAACAACATGGGGAAAAGAACATGCAAACTCCAGCCAAAAGGAAGTTAGTTTGGCTGCACTTATATTAGAAGAAACAGGTAAGTGTACAATGTCTAATAATACAGCTTCAAAAATGCAGAAATTGACAAACGAAAAGGAGAAACAGACAAACCTATAATAATAATAATAGGAGACTGTGGGCACCTGGGTGGTTCAGTTGGTTAAGTGTCCAACTTCAGCCCAGGTCATGGTCTTACAGTTCATAGGTTTGAGCCCCATGTCAGGCTCTCTGCTGACAGCTCAGAGCCTGGAGCCTGCTTTGGATTCTGTGTCTCCCTCTCTGTCTGCCCCTCCCCTGCTCACGCTCTGTTTCTCAGAAATAAATTAATGTTAATAAAAATTTTTTTTAAATAACAGGAGACAGTAATTCACCTCTTTAATAGCTAATAGAACAACCATACAAATATCAATAAGGTCACAGAAGATATGAGCAACCTGTCTACAAACTTGATCTAACTGACATATGCAGAATACTGTACCCAAGAGTGAGAGGGCATACATCCTAATCAAATGCATAAGGGCAAAACAGACCTCATCTGTAAAGTCATTGAAAACACATTTGAAGGATTTAAATCCTCCAGAGAATGTCCTCTGACTGTGGTGGCAAAAATTATCATCAGCAACAACAACAAAAACTAGAATATGCTCATATATTTGGAAATTAAGCATTATGCTTCTATTTTTAAAAATTATTTTTTAAATGTTTGTTTATTTTTGAGAGAGAGACACACACAGAATGTGAGCAGGGGAAGGGAAGAGAGAGAGGGAGACAGAATCCAAATTAGGCTCTGGGCTCTGAGCTGTCAGCACAGAGCCTGATGTGGGGCTCAAACTCATGAGCCGTGAGATCATGACCAGAGCCGAAGTTGGATGCTTAACTGACTGAGCCGCCCAGGCGCCCCGGCATTATACTTCTAAAGAGGACTTGGGTCATAGAAGAAGTCACAATTTCACCTGGATGATAATGAAAACAGACATATCAAAATGTATGAGATGCAGCTAAAGTCATGCTTAGAGAGAAAATTGTGGTCTTCTATCCGTATTAGAAATGAAGAAGCACGTGGTGTTATATGGAAACTAATTTGACAATAAACTATTATAAAAAAAAAAAAAAAAGAAAGAAAGAAAGAAATGAAGAAAGGCTGGAAATCAATGACCTAAATATTCATCACAAATAGTTGGAAAAAGAAAGAACAAAATAATAAATCCAAAGAAATTCAAAAGAAAAGATAATAAAGGTAAGAGAAAACATTAGTACAATGGAAAACAAACATATAATAAAGAAATTTCACAATAACATAATTGTTTTTTTTAAAGACTAATAAAACCAGTAAGTCTCCAGAAAGCTTGAATAAGAACAAAAACAAGAAGGCACAAATTATCAGTACCAAGAATGAAGAGGGATATCATTACAGACCCTACAGTCATTAAGATAATTAAGAGAATAATATGAGCAAGTTCATCCCAATAAATTTGGAAATATAGACAAAGTGGGCAAATTCACTGTGAAACGCAATATACTGAAACTAATACGAAGAAGTGTAGAAAATCTGAGCGTCATATATCTTAAAAAAGTTCAATCCCACAGCAAAGAAATCATAGTCCCTGATTCACGAATGATTTCCTCCAAACATCTGAGGAAGAAACAAGACCACATTAACAATAATAATAATAATAATAATAATTATACAAGCGGGGGAGGTACCCCAGAAACAAGACCACTTTTATGTAAACTCTTTCAGACAATGAAAAAGAAGAAATACTTCCTAACTCAAAAATCTGATAAGGGAATTAAAAGAAAGAAAAGTTATGGTCAGACTGCTTGTAAAACTGAGGTGCAAAATCTTACACTAGAAGAAGAAAACATGATCTATCCAACTGAAAATAGGAAAGAAGACACAGTACATTGAAAACATGACATAAGAGAACAAAAGGCGTAATATATCAGTAATTATGACAGATATATGTGAGTTAATTCACCAGTTAAGAGAAAAGGACTCCTAGATTGAATTTAAAAATTTTAATATGTACAAAAAGACAAAGAAAGGTGAAAATAGGGGTGCCTGGGTCGCTCAGTCAGTTAAGTGTTCCACTTTTTTAAAAAAATGTTTTTTTTTTCTAATTTTTGAGAGACAGAGAACGTGTGAGCAGGAGAAGGGCAGAGAGAGAAGGAGACACAGAATCCAAAGCAGGCTCCAGGCTCCGAGCTGTCAGCACAGAGCCTGACATGGGGCTCGAACTCACGAACCACGAGACCACTACCTGAGCTGAAGTTGGATGCTTAACCCACTGAACCACCCAAGTGCCCCAAGTGTTCAACTTGTGATTTCAGCTCAGGTCATGATCTCCCTCTCGTGAGACTGAGCCTTGACTTGGGTTCCATGCTGGGTGTGGAGTCAGCTTGGGAATCTCACTCTCTCCCTCTCTGTCCCTCGCCTGTTTATGTACTCCCTCCCTCCCCTTCCAAATAGTTAAAGATACGTAAGACAAATGTGCTCCAAAAGAAATCTCAATAGTGATCGAAATTTAATTTCAGCCAAGGAAAAGTCATGAGGGACAAAGAAGGAGATAATATTCTGTTGAAAGTAAAACAAAAGACATACCCATCATGAACACATAAATGCCTAACCATTCAGCCTCAAAAATCTCTTGAGGGAACTTACAAAATCACTGGGAAAAAATAGGTCAGCGATCATAACAGGAGATTCTGGTGTGCTCCTTTCAGAAATGTGCAGATCAGGCAAGCAAGCAAGCAAGCAAAGAAAAAGCACTGAAATTGAAGATCAAAACACAGCAACTAACATGCTTGGGTTGTCAGGTACATACAGAACTCCACAGCCAATAGAGAAAGGATACAGACTTGGTAAAAAAAATGAAGCCTCATTAAATACTGAGGGATTTTATATTACACAGATTGCACTCTTAACTATTCTAAAATACACTTAGAAAATAATAGTAAAAAGATAAGAATTGGCATTTAATTTTCTTAATCTTTTCTTTTTCCTTGATTTTAAAAGTTTCTACTCTATATAAATATCTTTATTGAATTATCTTCTTTTTTTGTGTACTGGATTTGCTGTCCTTTTTCCAACTTATTGAGCTGAATACCTACCTGTTTTTAATATGCTCTATTTTCTGATGAATGTATTTAGTCCTAAATTTCCTTGTAAGTACCTCTTGCTGCATCCCACAAATGTTCACACATCGTTTTTTATTGTTAATTTCCAAACATTTCTTAATTTTCTATCATTTTCTTTTTATTTTAACATGGAGGTTTTTGATAGTGTATTATTTTGTTTACAGTCTTACCAAGAGCCCGTTCCAGGGCTGATGATGGCAGTGTTGCGCACTGCAAGAGTGATCTCCTCAACCCGTAGGACCTGCGGCTACAAAATGAATGCAGATCCCTACTCATCACCAAAAGCTAAGTAAATTCCACAGGATCAAACATTTCAATATGGCCAATTAAGTCATAAAAGACAGAAAAATATAGGTGACCATATGATTTGGGAGCAGGAAAGAGCATTTAAAAGATAGTACCAAAGACAAGCACTACGAGGACTCAGAGTGTAAGATTAAAAATGTCTGAACTTTAAAAAGAGTTACCATGATTAAAGGGCATTAAAAAACTGGGAGAAATATTTGTTTTGTAATTGGCAAAGGGCCAATAAATTTATTAGAGAAGTAGCTCCTGAACAGTAATATGAAAAAAAAAAGAATATCTTAATATAAATGGGAAAATGATATGAACAGGAAATTCACAGAAGAAACAATCAAGGAATAAGTGAAAGTTCAGCTTTCATTGAGGATTAAGCAAATGCAATTAAGGGCATTCAGGGACTTTTTCACTTACCAAATCATTAAAGTTAAACACAACTGAAATATGTGCTGTTGGCATAGGGAGTAGGGTGAAGGGAACTCTGATAGACCTCTCATGGAGAATAAATTATAACCTTTTTTGAAGGCATTTGGGAAGCTGTTTAAATTAGCGTATATGCATTCAGTGGAATCCTATCTAGTTATTTAAAATATTTTTGTAGAAGAATAATTAAGTGAAAAAGAGGTCTTGGTAAATTTATTTATTTATTTATTTTTAATGTTTTTTTTTAATCTATTTTTGAGAGACAGAGAGAGACAGCATGAGCATGAGAGGGTCAGAGAGAGAGGGAGATACAGAATCTGAAGCAGGCTCCAGGCTCTGAGCTAGCTGTCAGCACATCGCCCGACGCAGGGCTCAAACCCACGAACTGTGAGATCATGAGCTGAGCCAAAGCCAGACGCTCAACTGACTGAGCCACACCCAGGCACCCAAAGGTCTTGGTAAATTTAAATTTATGCCAGAGAGATAAGCAAGGAGAGGAGGCTGGAATGTTCCGTGTGGTGATGGACCATGTTTGGCTTCATGCAGATGGAAACATATACAAATATTTTAGATACATATATATAGATAGGTTAGCACACACACATGTATCTCCTTGCTCTGTTGGCTCAAAGGGCTTAGAAGCAAAGACACCATTGTAGCCGAGAGCGTGCCTACCACCTAGATCTTGGCTTCTAATACCATTTCCCAAAAGAACAACCAAGGCTCCTTGAGAAATGGCTCATTCTAAAACTGGGGCAGGAAACAGGCAAGATGAGCCTGGAGCGTCCTATGCCAGAGCGTGAGGAAGTTATGAACACATACACACACACACACACACACAAGAGGTTATGTCAAAGGGACACAGGATCCAACTGAAAGAGCTCCCAATGGCTGATGCTGGAATAATTTAAGAATGAAAATAAAGTAGTTGAGTTATAATCCAAAGTAAAACAAATATTCACGAGTCTGCTGATCGAATAAATAAATAATAATAAGTGATCGAATAAATAAGGTAGAATAGACAGATCGCCTGTGCAGAAGGATTCTAAATAATTTATAGAGATAACCCTGTCCTTGAGCAGATGGAGCATAACCTCCCAAGTCTCCAAGTGCAGTCTGTGATTAGTGACATGCTTTCAAACGGACGGTATGAAGAAGGGATAAAAGAACTTCACAGTCGAGGACCCTGAGAAACGCCCCTTCGGCCGCGGCACCAAGGTCAACGTGATGGTGACAGGTCATGTTCACAGCACGTACCCCGGAGATGATGTCATGAGGAGGATATGTCCCCTCTGTGGTCTCCCTCCCCTGAAGACACGACCTCAGTCTAATCAGACAAATCCAAGCTGAGAAACACTCTCAGAATACCTGACCAGTGCTTGTGAGACACATCAAGGTCATCACCAGGCAGGAAAGTCCCAGGAGCGCTGCACTCTCAGGGAGCCTAGGGAGCCCGGACCACAGGGTGTGATGGGGTGTCCCAGATGCGGTCCTGAACAGAAGGTGGGTGCTGGGGAAAAACCAAGGAAGTCTGAATAATGTATGAACTTTAGTTGATAATAACATATCAATGTTGGGTTATCTGTGACTAATGTACTACGTCAAGGTAAGATGTCAATAACGGGAACGAGGCGTGGGAGATATAGCAACTCTTTGCACCATCTTTGCTGCTTTTATGTGAATCTAAAACCAAAAGCTTACTTGAGAAATAAACAACTGTTGCAGGTTACAAAATAGCTTATGTGGAATGACTGGACTTTGGTTCATAACTGTAGATAAATAGGTGGGGGAAAAGCCCAGAGGAAGTCTAGTGGGCTTATGGCTATTTGGTTCTTATTATTTTTTATATTTGGTATTTAAACTTTTCCTAACTAATGAAAATTCTTTAGAAAAATTAGGTCTTAAAAAAACCCCCACAGTAAATACTGAAGAACCGGTTACCTTCTTAGCAGCGATTTGACAGAAGATATAATACAAAGGCTACACTCACAACAGCAACAAAAAGCCCCCAACTATCTGCGGATAATTTTGAGAAGAAATGTGCCAGATCTTTATGAAGGAAAGGAGGAAGGCTGCAGGGAAGACGGCCGCCCTCCAGGACGGGAGGTGAAACAGGGACAGATGTCGACCCCACGCGGAGCTTATGTGCACGTCCTCCAAGTGCCAGCAGGATTTGGGGGTGAAAACTGTACAACGTGACTCCGAAGTTCACCTGGCAAACAGTCGGGAGGATGCTCCTGAGAGTGAGCACTGAGGAGACCCGGGTCGTGCTGGGCGTGAAGGGCCAACGCTGGCAGGGGTGTAGAAACAGGGAAGTCAGAAGAAAACTAAAAGCCCCAATCAGTCTATGATGTGGCATTTCAAATCTCTGTGGGAAATTATAAAGTCAAATGCCCACTTCGTATCATGCACGAAAGCGCAGACAGATTAACCCGAAACAAGATACTGTGGAGGGAAAACCACTTGTGGGGAACGGGAGGGGAAGCCTGGACACCGCGGTGCAGGACAGGCGGGGCCCGGTGCGCGTGCGCGGGGCAGCCGGTCCCAGACCCTGTCCTGGGACTACTGGCTTGCCGTGTCCGAAACAATCTAATCAGACCTTTGTTCTTATGTGCCGAAGAATAACAAAATCTGGTGGTTTAAAGCCTAAACATGAAAGGGAGAAAAGGCAAATCTTAAGTACAATTAAAGAAAACAAAGGAGAGCACAGGTCCCCACAACCCGGAGCGCGTAACGCAACGATGCCCACAGAGCCGCTGTCGTAAGAAACGGAAGACAAAGTAGCCTGTATCATGATCTGAAACTTCTGTGTGATACAAAGCTTCATAAAAGTTTCAAGAGACAAGTAAAAACTATCCATTGGGCACATAAAGAAGAAATAAGGCAATGGCCTAGAATATATTAAGAACCTCTACAAGTCATGAAGAAAAAACAGAAAACTGGTGGCCCCTGGGTGGCTCAGTCCGTTGAGCCTTCAACTCTTGATTTCAGCTCAGGTCATGGTCCCACGGTTCGTGAGACTGAGCCCGGGTCGGGCTGTGCTCAGTGTGGAGCCTGCTTGGGATTCTCTCTCCCTCTCTCTCTGCCCTTCTCTTGCACTTGTGCATGCTCGCACGCTCTCTCTCTCTCAAATGAAAAAAAGAAAAGAAAAAAGAGAAGAGAAAAATAGAAAACTAGGCAGAAGATATGAACAGATAATTTCTAGAAGTGGAAATGGGAATAGCTAATTAACAGAACATTATTAGTCCTGTAAAATGCAAATCAAGATCACCTCACAGAGATGAAGGCTGACATACTTGGTGATGACAGAGACGCAGGGAAACGGTTGCAGCGCGCAGTGGGGCAGCTGCCAGAGGGGACCAGGGCGGGGGAAGTGCAGACCCTAACCCACCACTGAGCCCCTGGAAGCAGAGACAAGATTCTTGGCCAGAGCTGGACCTCCTGGGGGTCTCCATGCTGGCCCGGAGCCCCAGCCTGTTGATGGGCCCTGGGACGCGCTTTCCACTGATGGGGCCCGCAAAGGAGGCGGAGAACCCATGTGACCTTAGAGAGAACGAGGTGCAGGGAGGAGGCAGTAGCCTCGGGCAGGGGCAGGGCCAGGCCGACCACCCCAGGCCCTGGATGCGCTCAGATGCACAGAGCCACTGCACCTGCAGACAGAGCTTGGTGTCTCTGGGTCCTCACAAAGGCATTCAGGTAAGGTATATTTCCTTTAGTGGTTTTGTTATTTTTGTAAAATACACATAACTTAAAGTGAAGCCTGTGAACCACGCCTCGCGCAGAGTCAGCAGCACTAAGCGCATTCACAAGGCCGCGTGGCCCGGCCACCGTACCAGCACGATTCGCTCCTAAGAGCCCTGTCATCACCCTGAACTGTATACCCGTATTTCCATTCTTTCTTTTTAACTTAAAAAAAAATGTGAAGGGCAGGGAGAGAGGGAGAGAGAGAATCTTAAGCAGGCTCTGTGCTGTCAGCATAGAGTCTGATGCAGGGCTTGATCTCATGAACTGTGAGATCATGACCTGAGCCCAAATCAAGAGTCAGATGCTTAACTGACTGAGCCACCCAGGCGTCTCTTTCATTTTTAAACTTTAACTATAAAAATTGTTAGGGAGAGTAACTAATTCTTTTTAGGTTTTTTTTTTTTTTACACTATTGAGATATAGTTACATACCATAAATTTCACTCTTTTTAGGTACAAACTTCAGTGGTTTTTAGTACAGTTCACACATGCTTGGTCAACCATCACTACTGTCTAATTCCAGAACATGCTCATCACTTTGGAAAGAAACTCTGCCCCTGGAATCAGTCCCTCTTTCCCCAAGTGCCCCAACCCCTGGCCACCAGTAATCTACTTGTTTCTACACACCTGCTCGTTCTGGATGTTTCACACGTGTAAACGCAATCGTACGCTACGTGGTCTTCTGTGACTGGCTTCTTCCGCTCAGCGTGGTACTTCCGAGGTTCATCCAAGCAGCCACCTGTGTCAGTACGTCATCCTGTCTGCGGCTGAGCGATACCCTGACCGTCCCCACAGCGTGTCTGCCTGCTCCGGCGATGGGCATTTGGGTGTCTCCACCCTCGGGCCGCTGTGTGTGACGCTGCTGTGGACACACACGTGCAGGTCTCCACGTGGACAGATGTCTCCATTTCTCTGGGGAAGAGACCCGGGGGCGGAACTGCTAGATCATAGGGCAACTTTATGTGGACCTTCTCTGAGGAGCTGCCGGGCCGTTTTCCAAGGTGGGGGCCCCGTTTTAGCCAACAGCAATGTATGAAAGTCAGTTTTCTCACAGGAAAGCCGAAGTCAAGATTGGTCCTTAAGATCTTTATTCAAACTTCCCCTAGAAACCACTCCAGGAACCCTTAATGAAGAATCAGAACTCTCTGGACAGAGCTGCAGAGAGGTCTGCAGGCTGACAGCCTCTGCTCACTGAACTTGGGGCCCTGAGCAGACGTTCCTGGCCTCACTGAACTGCGGACAGACAACCGCATTTATGCGTCACCAGCGCGCCCAGAAAACCCGAGTTCCACACCCCTCACTCCCTCGAAGCTGACTCTGACGATGACCCTCCAACCTTTGAACCTGGCAGTCTTTGGGAGACACCTGGAAGAAAGCGTGTTGTCCCCGCGCACTTCACTCTTGCTGCACAAAGTCCTCCTCAGGCTCTTTATTTGTTCAGCCAAAGTCATCTTTGTGCATTTGCCTTTGTTTATGATGCTAACTAAAGAAATTCCAGAGTCTGGCCTTAAAAATGCAAGTCTTCATAATTGAAAAGAAAAAAAGGAGTCTAAGAAGTAAATGGAGGAGGTGCTCCCTCTGCCTTGCCGCTGTGGAGAAAGAAACATCCTTCAAGACTCAGTTTGAAAACATCGTAAGTGTGGAACTCCGCGTGAACACCCCTGCTGGCTTTCGGGCCCGGTAAAAACTGGAGCGAGTATCCTTCCCTCCGCCCTCATCACCAGCCTCCCCCAGGGCGCCCGCAAGGCTTTTGGGCTTCACAATCCAAGCCGTGGCCTGTCGGGTTGTCTCGAAGGTCCCTGTAATGATGACAGGTCGTCCCACTCGACATTTGCTTTGATGGCAATGACGTGGATGCAGGCGTGTCTGTCTGCCCCGCCCAGCAGATACAAGGCTCGAGAGCTGAACGAGACATGACCACGGTCCTCTCCAGCCAGGACGCGCGGCACTGGCCAGCCAAACCTTCGTAGGAAGCTTACCGAACACATCGTTCAAGAGCCTGTTTTTCACTTAAATCAGTAGCTCTTTTTTCACAGATTAACTTTTTATGTGGGTCTATTTGTGGACTTCATTTTTTCTATTGATCTATTTCATTTTGTACTCATACCATAACGTTTTAGTAAATGTGGCTTTATAACATACTTTAATATCCGGAAGGACTGGTCTAAGGAAGACTGGAGAAGGACTGCTCACCTTTAAAGTTTTTTCATGGTTATTATGGATTACTTTTACATCATAAACTGCAGGTTACTTTGTCTAGTTACGAAAAAAATCCTACAGTGTATTTAATAGGACATTTCTATATGTTGTGCATTAACATATGGGGAAGGCGTCTTTATAAAACTGAGATTTCCCATCTTCTTCTCTATTTTTATTCTTTAATCTAGATCTTGCACATTTTTGTTAGGCTTATCCTAGTCGTATCTTTCTCACCGCATCTGTTCCTCCATTGTGTTTTGTAATCGTTGCTGCCTACTGGGAGGCCGCCCCTGGGTGTCTGCTCCTGCCTGGTCTTCTCCAGGCCCCTGGGTGTCCGCTCATGCCTGGTCTCCTCCAGGCCCTGGTGTCCGCTCCTGCCTGGCCGTCTTCTCCAGGCCCTGGAGTGGGGGGTCTCCTATGCAGGCAACCACACCATCCTCACAAGACAGTCCTTTTCCTTCTCTTCTCCAGTTGTTACATTTCTCTCTGTATGACATCAACCAGATCAATCGTGACTGGTAGCAGCAACACAGCTTACTGTGTTCCTGGCCCTCGTGGAGGGGGGGCTGGCTGAGGTTTGCTGGCTTGTGGTGGGGGAGTGTCATCAGTCCAGAAGGCCCAGA
Source organism: Mungos mungo (assembly GCA_004023785.1). Taxonomy (NCBI): domain Eukaryota; kingdom Metazoa; phylum Chordata; class Mammalia; order Carnivora; family Herpestidae; genus Mungos; species Mungos mungo. The sequence goes on from PISW01014226.1 coordinate 11,998, forward strand.
GGGGTCACGTGCTAAGGCCACATCCTAGCAAGATAAGGTGGAAGTTATTACAGCAGTGGGTGTGGGCAGTAAGAACGGCCCGAGCTGAGGTCACGGAGGGAAGAGGCCCCCAGGTAACCGGGACCAAGGCCTGGCTAGGACCAGGGGGTGGGAAGGATGCAGGGGGTGCAGGCCAGCCCTGGTGCAGACTGCAGAGAGACTGCCTCTAAGAACTGGAGTGGCTGGACTTGAGCTCAGCACCAAGGGGCACTCTGGCACAGCTATGCCACCGTGTCCTGGGGCTCCCCCACTCTGAGCACTTGGGCCTCACCTTTGACACCCTTGCAATGCTATGCCCCCCAGGGCCTGGTGCCTTCCTTCCGTCTGTCATATCAGCCACCCTCCCTTCCGTGCTGTACATTTCTTGCCCAAGAGTTTCACAGAAGCCTTCCTGACCACAGGCTAGGACCGGGCCCTACTCAATGCCCTCTCTGCACCTGTATTTCTCCTTTATGACCTTGTAAAAATGTGGTGAAATATTTGGTTCAATTGCATAAGGTCCATCTTCCCCACTGATGACCTGTCTTCATGGCCATAACAACAACATCATTAATGTTCATGTACTTGTTGAATGCATGAATGGGATCATGTTGGGAGGTAGGTGTCCTTATACCCACTTTATAAATGAAAAAAATCTCAGATTATACTTGTGGCCAATGGTACAGCTAAACCTGGAGTCCAGGTGGACTGCAGGAAGGGAGCGTTCCCAGGGCATCCTGGGAACACATGGATGATGGGAAGGGGGCCCAGGAAAAGCATCAGGAATACTTTCACCCAGGGGCAGAAGGTGCAGGGTCTCTGGTGAACCTGCTCTCGCCCCGAGAGATGACCTAGTCTCCCGTTGAGTTCAACAGCAACAAGTCTGCTCAGCTCCAGCTCAGATACAGGGCGACTTCTCCAGTAGAGGGCTAGGTTCAATTTAGGAGCAGACAGGAGTTGTCCGTCTGACCGTACTGCCAGCCACACTCTCCACTCCGGCTTCCTCAGAATGAAGCTGGTGGTGTTTGGAGTCCATTCTCCCGATGTCCTTCTCCCTGGGTTTCTGCACGGCATTTCCCATTTCTACCTCCCCGAATCCCTGCGCAGGCCCCTGTCCTGAGGGATTGGATTCCAGCACCCTCCAGCTTCGCCATGTCAGATCTGAGAGGGTGAGAAGTGAGTGTTCTTGCTCCTCTGTGACCTTGCAGATTCCATCTCCACCTCCAGGAAGACCGTCTAGATCTGGGGACTCCCTCCTCCAAGTGCGTCTACTGGGGCTGGTGCATGGTGCTTCGCCCTGCCACATCTCTGCAAATGGTCTCCTTTTTAACTGAAAGTCCCAGTAGAGGCCCCACCAGTAGGAGGCTTGGGAAGAGGAGGTGGGCATTTACTCCTTAAAACCCCACGGGCTAAGAGCCACAGCTCTCGACTCACTCCCTGGAAATGGATCACCTACTATGGAGTAGGTGGCAACTGTGTGACCTTGTCTGAGTTCCTTAAACCACCTTAGCCTCAGTTTATCCAAAAGATGTGGGGAATAATACAATCACAGGCTTTTGTTGGTATTAAATGAGACATCTTTAAAACAATGCAAGGCATGGCAATGAGAAAGAATAAAATCTGGCCATTTGTAGCAAAGTGGATGGATCTTGAGGGTGTCATGCTAAGCGAAATAAGTCAGGCAAAGGACAGATACCATATGTTGTCACTTGTAGGTCTAACAGGAGAAACCCAACAAGGGACCATGGGAAGGGGAAGGGTGGGGTAAAAATTTAGGGAGAAGGAGGGAGGCAAATCATGAGAGACTCCTGAATACTGAAAACAAACTGAGGGCTGAAGAGGGAGGGGAAAAGGGGAAGTGGGGTGATGGACATGGAGAGGGCACTTATGGGGAAGAGCACTGGGTGTTATACGGAAACCAACTTGGCAATAAACTGTTTTTTAAAAAAAACAATTCAAGACATATAGTAGGACTCAGTGAGTGTTATTTTTGTCCTTAAAGGGATAGAAAGCAGAGAAGAAAGGGACAGGAGGGAGGACACGCATGCACAGGCAGTCAGAACAAAAGTTAAGTTCTGCCAGCATTTCCTCCAAATCTCTATTCCAGCTCCAGGATGAATTATTCATTGCGTTACATGTATTGAAATCCATTAAAATTTAAGAAGACTCTTAAGGTAATATTATCCTAACTCTTCCCTCCTAGGTTTCCTCCTGTAAGGCAGGCCTTGTGACTCTGCGTGTCACCCACACTATGGAGCAGAGATGCCCCTGATGGGGCCAGAGGTTTGGGCTGACATGTGCCCCTTCCTCGGCCGGTGCCCCCTCTGTATCCAGCACTAGTCTTCAGCCTCAAGGGGAAAGCAGCAAAATGACCATGGTCATCAGGCACGCAAAGCCACTTTACTCTTTGACAAGAAGTATTTAATAACCTGTTTCCACTGAAAGAGATGATTCTGCCCATCAACAGGATGTGCTTACTACTACTGTGATGTTTTTGAGAATACATAACACTGCGAAGTTTTGAGGGCTGATAAACCACTGAATTGTTTAAAGACTACAATGCTTGTAGGAATACCGGAAGGGGTTAAGTGTGCCAGAGAACCAATCGGCCTCTTACCAGAAGGGCTGGAAGATCAAACAATACCATTTAGGAGAACATGTCTGGGTAAGAAAAAGGAAAACAGAGCTAACCACGAGATGGGCCCCTGGCTGTAATTAATCACTGCAGGACTTTCTTACGGAGGCACCACACAGAGGCCAGGAAGAAGTAACACTGTGCGGTGATCTGATGTTCAACAGTGCGTGTATCTTGGAATCAGTGCCATAAAGTCTATCTTAAAAGAGTAATAATATGACATCTTAGTTACATATTTATTGAACTTCATTTAAAAATAAATTTCCATTTGGGAAAAGCAATGACTGTCTCAGTGACTGAATAAATAAAATGCACAATCTATTTCTCTCTTTAGTTCTGTCAGTGTTTGCTATAAGCATTTTAAAGTTCTCTTACTAGGTGCCCTCAGGTTTAGGACGGTTCTGTCTTCTTGATGAATTTGTCATTTACCATCACATATGTCCCTCTTTATCTCCAGGAACCCTCTTTGTTTCACAGTTGAAATGTCCCAACTTGGTATTTTTAGTTTTATTTACATTTACATTTTGTTCTCTGTCCCTCTTTCTTGAATTCCTCTGGGCGAGTCACATATTTTTGAACCTCCCGTTCTATCTCCTGCACAGACCCCCCCAGGTATTGTTTTACAGGCTGCCCTAGAGATTGGAATAAGCATCTTCAAGTCCTCATTCTGCCTTCACCATGACTCTGGTGCTTCACGGGTGGTGTGAGGCCCGGGCAACAGCATAGTTCCACGTGCTCCCCGTCCTGCCGTTGTGATGTTTATGTCTTCTATTTTTCTTCTATGCCGTAAACTTAAAAAAAATTGTTCACATTTTTTTCAAGAATTCAAAACCATTTACAAATCAGATCTATAACTACATAAAATAAACAAAGAAAATGAGGCAGAACAAAGGGAAGCGTATTAACTCTCACCATCACGGGTGGTGTCTTCAACCTGCCTGGGCTCCAGGCCCGTGGGGCCTCACCTCTCTTCACCCTGAAGACCTGCTTCTGGCAATTCAAATAGTGCAGGCCTACTGTAGTTCTGTAAATCTGAAATGGCCTTATTTTGCCTTACTTTTTGGAAGATGCTTTTCTGGACACAGAGATCTAGATGGACGTTTTCCACACAGCAAGGACGCGATTCCATCGTCCTCTGGGGTCTGCTGTTTCTGGGAAAAGTCAGCTGCAACCGGTACTGTTCTTTGTGTATCGTGTCTTTTCCTCCGCGCAGCTTTCGAGGTTTCCTTGTCATCTTTGTGAGTCGGCTTTAATGTGCCTAATGGGTAGTTCTCTTTTTGTTTAACTTATTAGGGATTTGTTGAGCTTTCTGGATATGCAGATTGGTATCTTCAATCAATTTTGGAAAATTTTACCTTCAGAATTTTTTTTACTCCACTCTATGTCCTCCTTGTGAAATACCAAGTGTACATAGGTTAAAACATACTGTCCCACATAGCTTGGATTCTCTGGTTGGTTGGGTGGTTTTCATTTTCTTCCTCTTTGTATTTCCTTTGGGACACTTCTTACTGGCCTATCTTCAAGTTGATGATTTCTTTCCTATGCTGGGTCCAGTCTGCTGTGAAGCTATCTGATGGATTCTTGGTTTTGATGTATTTTTCATTTCTTACAATTCTATTTGAGTCCTTTCTATAGTTTTCACATCTCTAATTAAATTAACCATCTCTTAATGCAGATTGTCTATTTGTTCATTTAGATAATTTGGCATTTAAATTTTTTTTATTTGAGAGAGAGAGAGAGAGAATGTGCAAGCAGGGGAGAGGGACAGAGGCAGAGAGAGAAAGAACCTTAAGAATGTCCTCTCCTCAGCACAGAGCCTGACATGGAGCTCGATCTCACAATGGTGAGCTCATGACCTGAACCAAAATCAAGAGTCAGATGCTTAACTGACTGAGCCACCTGGGCACCCCTTTACTTCTTAGCTCTTAAAAATGTTTATTTACTAGACATTTTGGATAAAAAGACATTAGAAATAAATATTTACATCCTAAAGAAAACACACCAATTTTTATTTCAGGTCACTAGAGCTGAGAGCAAAGTCAATTTGATCTGTGGTTGGGCTGGGTCTGGATTTTGCTGCAACTTTGGTTTGATTTGGTTCACTATTGGCTTGAAAGATTTTGAAAGTGGGGTTAGAAATGTCCCTTGAACGGGGTCTGGAGTCTGGGAAGTGGCACAGTTGCCAGGGTTTCTTGGGGCTTTAACAGTTACATTGTCAGTGTCTCGGGTCACAGGAGATCTCTCTTTGGGGTATGAGCCAGCCTCCAGCTTTTTGGGTTGCTAGGAGGTTCGCTTTGCCCTGGAGTCTCACTCCCGCCTCCCACACGGCGGGAGGGTTCTCCTGGATCAGAACAACTGTCAGGGGTGCGGGGCTGTCTGTCTGCTGCCCTAACCCTGCCCACGGAAGCTGAAGGTCTGGGAGGCCGTGGGTTGACTCTTTTCACTTGCCCTGCCCTGCCCCAGCTTTCATGTCTGCCCCTGGACCCTCTGTGAAGACTCATGGAAAAGAGTTGATAAATGATGGGGTTTGGGGCTGGAGCTCTTTAGAACCCTGTCACACCAGCCCACAGCTAGTTAAGCTCCCTGCCGTAAGACAGGGTCCTCCTCCACGGCCACTCCACCTGCTATGGGAGAAGCTATGGGTTTCTTCTTTTCTGAGAAGGCCGCATCACCGTCTGGAGCTCTGTTCACTTAGTTGTATCCTCAGCTCTCTGATAATTTTAGAAAAACTGATTTTGCAATTTATTTATCTTGGTTTTACTGTTAGAATTAGAGCAGCAATCTGTGATTTGTTTTTTTACATCTTAACTACAAATTCATCCTTTAATGTTTTCACGTGTTAAAACTTAAAAAAACCCAGCCCCACTAAGACAGCCACATGTGAGGACATCTAATCCAGTACAGGATGAGATATGCATCAGGAGAAAGGTACAGAGGTCCTGCTAACTTTTAAGGGGACGTGGCCTATCAACCTGGCTCCTCCATTATGTGGCAGTGTGACCCAGGACCCTAAACCACAAGGTTGCAAGGTGGTTCGTTAGCACTGTTAGTGGCAACCCACCAGAGACCCCAAAGTCGATCTTGGCCTTCCAGGCACAGAACATCTCAGGGAATCATGGAAAGCAGGTCACCGTGCCCAGAACACGCATATACTTCTCTGTGATACTAAGTCTGCTTACTCAGAGATGACGGATGCCTAGTATAAGTTCATTAATGAAGCAAATGAAATGTGATATGCAATTTCATCTTTAACGGAGACATACCTAAATCACGGCAAAACAAATGGTCGCCACCTGTGCTGTGTGGCAAGGACAGGCCAAACTATGCTTGGAGGCCTCCACGAACGAGGGCTCGTTCTGTTCACGCAGCATGTCCATGATGGGTCAGGTGAGGTTCTGCTCCATGTGGTCTATGTCCCGTGACTCAGGAGTATAGCCCAGCCCCTAAATGGCACAGTGATGGCTCTCATGGTGGAGGAAGAAGAGAATATGGAGAATCATGTGTTGGCTCTTAAAAGTTCTATCCATTGACAAACATCATTTCCATTCACACACCGTTGGCTGAAGCCAGTCATGTAGCCGAGCATCTGTCCATGGACAAGGAAGCATACACTTCCTGTAGGGAGGAAGACAAATGGTTTCGAAGAATATGTCATACCACAGTCCACCCTTCCGGTCACACATATTCGCTCTCTTCCCTGTTGCTGTGGGTGACTGTTCAGAGTCCCATCTGAGCAGGGCATCAGGGTTTTTGTGGTCATCTGTGTATCGGGTCTTACGTGGCTCCTCTTGCTCTGCGGGCTGATGGGCCACCTGTCCCACCACATGTGTGCTGTGCCGCAGCAGGGCAGGCAGGGTGACCACAACCAGCACACCCGTCGGGACGAGGGGGAACGTGAGGTGCACGGCAGTCAGCGGTGCACGGCATTCTCACTGGGCAGGGGCTTCCCTTCCCTGGGAGCAGAAGAGGGTCCTCAATTAGGCCCTGAATCTGTTTCCTGGGAATGTATTCCTAGTCCCATTGTTCTACGTAGTCTTTTATCCACTTCTTGGGAGCTCCTTTTCCAGTGTATTTTTTGGCTACATATAAGAGGGCATTGAGAAATTTTCTTTCCCAGGGGGATAAGCATATATCCCAGACTGTTGCTTCCCATAGAAGATGTGGGGCTCATGGGCTTAAATCTCAAACAATCACCACCTCTTTTTATTCCAGACTGGTGGTCCTCTGGGAGGTACAACTCTCAGAAACATAATCAGTTCTGTTTGACTTCATTCAGCTCCACACGCCAACAGACCCACTCATAATTCATTTGGAGATGTATCCTCTCTCTAGACTTTACTGCAGGTACCTTGACTTCACCAGGAGTTTGTGGGAAAGCCATTGCTAGTCTCTCTGAGAGTTACGTGGCCTAACTAAAACATCATGGATGCCATCTTGATTCGTTGAGACATTAATATTAGGCATTAAGGCCACATCTTAATTTGTTAAAGGCAGTGTTTTAATTGGCCTTTATTGCTCAAACCCCTTTTCAGATTAATCTTTTATTGGTTGGAGAGTAGAATCATTTCTATATTCAAATGCCTAAGATTCCAATTTTCTGGAATCTCTATTCCCTTTCACGCCTACTTGTACACTGGCCAGTTCTGAGAGTTCTCTGTCTCCTCCAGCCCTTTGTCACATGTGGACGGGAGCCACCAGAGCATGTGTTAGTGTTGTGTCGGCCACTGGGCCTGAAGCGTCAGGTCACTAGGATATTGTTTGCCTCACAAATGATCACAAAAGACAATTTCACCAACCAAATGTTATACCATTTACCAAATGCCATCCTCCTGCCTCCAGTAGATGACTTCTAATTGCCTGGCACCTCTCTCTGAAGCCGGTGCTACATTTTAGGGTTCCTTATACAACCTCTTACTTCTGGCACCAAGTCCTATAGATACTATGATAGACCAGGGGATGCTGCCATGATAAATTACTCCCAAATCTAATGGCCTACAGCAAGAATAGTTTCTCTTTCATTGTCCCTACACTTCCTTCTGGGCTGGTCCACCATTTATAATGTAGGATGATGAAGAAGCTTCTGTCAATGTTGCCAGCAATGGTGACACAGAGAAAAGACATCAAGAGGAATCATGCACATTTTCTCAAAGCCTTAGCTTAGGAGTGACACATGCCACTTTTGCTTACATCTTATTAGCTAGAGAAAGTCACAGGCCCAAGTCTGACATCTGCTGGGTAAGGAAGCACCATCTTCCCCCAGAGAAGGGGCACAGCCCACAACACTATCTATCACACTCGCCTTATGAGGGACTATCTCAGAAAAGCACCCAAGAGAATCCTAAGCAGAAGATACACTAATAATATATACTGTAGTGAAAGATTCTTTTTTAAGTTTCACTCTGGAAATGTTGAGTTGAATGCAAAGCCAAAAGGGAAAGTCTTTTACCTGCATTTTGTAAAACCTTTCAGAAACCACATAACTGGGCAAATGTGTAAGGATTACTGTACTGTGGCATCTTTCTATATGTGGACCAGACACCTTTACTATGTTGGGTCTTCCCTTCCACGCACAGAGCGTGTCTCCCCACTTACTAGGTCCTCCTGGATTTCTTTCACTGGCATGGTGCAATCTCAGACATGCGGATCCCGTACAGACTTCGTTAACTGAGTACTTAAGTATTTTTTATCTTTGGTTACTATGGATACTACCTCATCATCTTTGGAGTGATTTTAAATGGTATTGTGTTTTTCAGTTTAAGAGAGCAAGTGCGAGCTGGAGAGAGGCAGAGGGCGAGCGAGAACCTTAAGCAGGCTCCATGCTGAGCGACGCAGGCCCTATCTTGGACCCACGGCTCAGAATGGCTGTGTCCTCCAGGAGCATCTGGAAATGCTGAAACTGGCAGCCCGGCTCTCAGGTCTGTCCTTGCTCTGCTGTGACTCCATGGGCGGGTCTCGGCTCTCTGGGTCTCAGGCTCTGACTGATCAAGTCGCAGCTTTATAGAGGATTTCTAAGGCTTGTTCCCAGTCTCCATTTTATGTGTAATCTATATATTTAATAAAAGGTTTTTCAAGGAAATTGTTAGTCTTTGAAAATGTTACTAAATATTCTGGAATATAATATCAGCTTGCCCATTTGCTTTCTGAGTTTCAAACAGTAAGATATTTGCATAAAACAAACCTTTTTAAGAGTATATTTGATCTTGCAGCTTTTTACCATGTGCTATTCTAGTCCTCTGTTTGGAACATAAAAGTCATTTCCACAGCAACTAATTATAGTATAAATCACAAGCGCTGGATTATTACCACTGGGAGGGGAGGGGGAATTAGAAGCGACCATCATGCAAATATTAAAAGCCTCTTAGTTTTGAAGTTCTCTCAAAAACGAATACAAGCTAATCAAATGCAGAGAAGACACATACAAGATCCAATGTAGACATGAACTTCCCAGGCTGGCTTTATGGGTGATCAGCTTAACATGAATCTGAAGAGAATTATTTTCTGCCCAGCACTTCACACCTTTTTCAAAAATCAGCTGAGTAGATTTCTGTGGGGGTATCTCTGGCTTCTCTTTCCTGTTGGTCTCTGCCAGCACGCGACTCTCTTGATTTCTTTACTTCATATCTTAGTGTTGGGTAGCGATTCCCCCTCCTTTCTTTGTCAGGATTGCTTCAGCTATTCCAGGGCCTGGGTCTTTCCACGTAAATCTTAGATGAAGTGTAGTTGTGTCTACAAGACACTTTCTCGGGTTTTAATAGGGATTGAGTTAAGCATATGGATGAATCTAGAGAGACCAGACACATATTCTATGTTGGGTCTTCTATTCCACGCACAGAGCAAGTCTCCCCACTTACTAGGTCCTCCTGGATTTCTTTCACTGGCACGGTGCAATCTCAGACATGCGGATCCCGTACAGACTTCGTTAACTGAGTACTTAAGTATTTCTTATATTTGGATACTATGGATACTACTCCATTATCTTTGGAGTAATTATTTTATTTTTTCTTTGGAGTAGTTTTAAATGGTACTGTGTTTGTCTTTTAGTTTAAGAGAGTGAGTGGGAGCCAGGGAGAGGCAGAAGGGGAGGGAGGGGGAGAGGGGGAGAGAAAAGGAAGGGGGCGGGAGAGGGGAGAGAGAGAGAGAGAGAGAGAGAGAGAGAGAGAGAGAGAGAGAGAGAATATGAATATGAATCTTAAGCCTGAATCTGATTCGGAGCTCAATCCCCTCAATTCCGGACCCTGGGATCATGACCCGAGCCAAAATCAAGGGTTGGATACTCAACTGACTGAGCCACATAGGCACCCCAGTATTGTTTTTAATTTGATTTTCTTCATGTTGTCCATTTATAGAAATGTAATTGGATTTTATATGTTGATATTGTGTCTTGTGACCTTGCTGAACTTACCAGTTCTGAGAGTTAAAACAAATTATTTTCTTGTGTGTTCTTTGGGACTTCTATATAGA